>JAJLZY010000067.1:0-57011 GCA_030564885.1 Metschnikowia kofuensis (nom. inval.)
GTTCAAAAGAACGGCGACAAAGCGCTAATTGAACTCACCAACAAGTTTGATGGAGTGCTCTTAGATGAGCCGATTCTCAGATCACCCTTCCCTCAAAACTTGATGAACATTTCTGATGAAATGAAGGACGCGATTGATTTATCAATGGCAAACATTGAAAAATTTCACAGAGCTCAATTGCCCAAGGAAGAAGTCTTAACCGTGGAGACCGCGCCAGGTGTTTTCTGCTCTCGTTTCGCCAAGCCAATTGAGAACGTGGGACTTTACGTTCCCGGCGGAACTGCAGTTTTGCCATCTACGGCTATGATGCTCGGTGTCCCAGCAAAGGTTGCTGGATGCAAAAATATTATAGTCGCTTCGCCACCAGCTAGAGCAACAGGTCAATTGACCCCAGAGGTGGTCTATGTTGCCCACAAGCTAGGTGCCAGCGCAATAGTCATGGCCGGTGGGGCTCAAGCTGTAACCGCAATGGCGTACGGTACTGAGTCTGTATTGAAGTGTGACAAAATCCTAGGCCCTGGTAATCAATTTGTGACAGCAGCCAAGATGTACGTTCAAAATGATACACAGGCATTGTGCTCTATTGACATGCCCGCCGGACCATCTGAAGTTTTAGTGATTGCAGACGAGAACGCAGACCCCGATTTTGTTGCAAGTGATTTATTATCACAAGCTGAGCATGGGGTCGACTCACAAGTAATCTTGATTGGAGTTCAACTCACAGATAAGAAGTTGGCTGACTTTGATGAGGCTGTCCGTCGCCAAGCGGAAGCATTGCCAAGAAAAGAAATTGTTGCAAAGTGCTTATCTCACTCTTTCATTCTTTTAGCAAAAAGCTACGAGGAGGCTTTTGACTTGAGCAATCAGTACGCTCCAGAGCATTTGATCTTGCAAATTGACGACGCTGAAAAATACGTTCCATCCCACATTGAGAATGCTGGGTCCGTTTTTGTGGGCGGTCTTTCGCCTGAATCTTGCGGAGACTATTCTAGTGGAACCAACCACACCTTGCCCACTTACGGTTACGCGAGACAGTATTCTGGTGTGAACACAGGCACTTTTCAGAAACACATCACGTCCCAAAATGTAACAAAGGAGGGGTTGAAAAGTATCGGGAAAGCCGTTATGACTCTAGCAGCGGTTGAAGGTTTGGAGGCTCACAGAAATGCTGTGCATGTCCGGATGGAGAAACTCGGGCTCCTTTAGCATAAGTTGGTTATACTACCTTCAAGTCTAGTTTAATTCTTGTTTATATTGTTTCCAAGTTCACAGTGACAACGGGCCGAGCGCTCCTTTAGCGTTAGGTTTCAAGTTTGATTTAACAAAACTAAACAGAAATAATCACAACTTCGACCCCTCCACGAAATTCACACCTTGAGCGATCGAACTCTTCAAACCCTCAATGGCAATTTCAACCATTTTCTTCTCACTGTCAGTATTGATGAGATTTGCAGGTGCTTGGAAGGACACTACCTCGCCATTTTTCAAAACAACAGGCACAGAAAAGAACTCCACACCCCCGAGATCAGCAGACAAGTCAGCCCCACCTTCGATTCCAGGTAAGTAGATGTAAGAAGAGTCGGGAATGCCGTCCGTAGAAGTCACCTTTGTGAATGAATCTAAAACATATTCAGTGAAGCGATAGCCAGCGTATGCCATAGACAACGTGGCAGAGCCTGCACCATCCTTGGCCTTCACAACTTCATCTCCACCAAACTGTACCCTACGGATATACTCCTTGTAGTCCATATCAGAGATCTTATTCACCTTTGCAGCGATAGTTTTATCAAAGTGAATAAGCGGCACGATGGTATCTCCGGAGTGTCCCCCGATCACGGATAATTTCCCCTTCAAACTTTGAGGTGCCTCACCGATCAATCTTCCTAAAAAAGTTTCTGCTCTCACCAAGTCCAAAGTTGTCACTCCAAATAACTTTTGTGGCTTGAAAACTCCCATTTTTTTCAAGACTGAGGCCGCGATGGCAACGGTAGCATTTACAGGATTTGAAATAATCAATATAGTAGCATTGGGACAGGTTCTGGCTACATTTGCAGTCAAATCGCGGACGATCAGAGCATTGATATTGAAAAGATCCGCGCGAGTCATTCCCGGTTTTCTAGGGACACCTGCGGGAATAACGACAAGATCCGAATCTCTCAAAGCATCAACTATAGCAGACTTGTCATTTTTGGAGGAAGGTTGGTGGCCTGTGACTATAGCTGCGGTATTTATGTGAGAAAGATCAGCGGCAACTCCCCGGGCATTCACTATGTCAAACAAAGCAAGATGCGAAACTTGCGGATTTAACTTCAAGAGCATGGACAAAGGTTGGCCGATTCCTCCGGCAGCTCCACAGACGGTAACTTTCACCATGCTTGCGGATTCAAGTTAATCTATAGTGGGATGAATAGCGCAAACTCAGATTGATTTGAGATGGCTTTGAGAAATGTGAATTTGCGGTGAGTTGAGAATATCAAATATTTTCTTACCTTCGATCAAATACCAGAATTAGTTTGGCTTCAAAATGCAGATATGTCGTTTCAGCGGGCCGAATTAAGAGTGTTCGTGAGTGATTATCATATATATAAGTACGATCTCGGCCCTGCCCCATGAGCGCGCCAAACTCACATGTGCCCGCAGCAGCCTCGGCACAGTCGCATGCGTGTGGGGGTGTTCAAGATAATGGCCGGTATCTTTAACTCCAGTCGTCTTGTTCAATATACAAGAGGATACGACTGGATCCATCCCCCTTTCCCTCTTACCCTCAGCGGCTACTACTAATTAAAATGCTTTTCATTGTATATAGTATAGACAGCGAGTGGGAATCATTAGCACCAACCGTGTAAGCGCATTCTTAAATCGTGCGAAATCTCAAGTATATTAAGTCATTCTCTAGTTTGAAATGCAAACAGATATTGTGGAAGACAAAGAATAAGAAATTACATTTAATCGGAGACTCTGCTTGGTTAAAAAAAGCAAATCAAACCAGACAGCTGACTGACGCTTTTTAGTTCCGAATACCATGGCGAGGCTGGGGTGTATCTAGCAACAGGATGAAATATTACTTGTGATTAGGTGTGACGAACCTTCGGCGCATAAAGCTTTGGAAGATAATTTCCAGAGGCAGTGTCTTCTACTTGCAAATCAGCATTGCAGTAATGAATCATGTCACTTGCCATAAAATGCTCGATTCGCCCTGGCATTGGGATCCGGCCATCAAACGTGTAAACCAGACCCGTGCACCACTACTTTGGTCGTCCGTCTCTTGACTCCACAAGTCAAATTGATTTTACAGCACAAATTCGAACCAAGTGACAATGCGTTTCATATATACTGGCTTACTTGTGGCTACAGTCGTTTCAGCATTTGACTGTTCTGTGAAAGAGTTATCTCAGTATAACTTTCAGTCAATCAAGGGAGAATATACAGATACGATCACAAAAAATACACCGCCATCAAAAGCGGTATTCACGTGGAGCGTTGGTATTTGCCAAAATGTCGAGAAGCAAGCAGACTGCCCCAAAAATTCTGATATATGTGGAACTACCAGAATACAAGTAAATGATCAGGATTTTTTATCTGAGGTGATCGGCTTTAATAGCAATCTACAAAAGGAATATACACCTTTTGGCAACAATGACAAAGATCAAGAATCAGGAATAAACATCACTTACAGAGGCATGAATTGGGGTGACCTGTTGGTTGACGGAACAATAAAATTCATCTGTGACACTAAGGGTGACGGAAGTGAAAACAAACTAAAACTTGTTGGATGGAATGGCGCCTTGTTTGAGGGCGAGTTCCGATCTAAAGCAGCTTGTGTTAGCTCAAATAAGGGCCACAAGACGCCGCCCAAAACTGGAAATGGAAGTGAGAATGGAGAGTCATGGGGTTGGTTTACCTGGATATTCATTTTTATGGTGTTATTTTTGAGCATCTATATAATCGGTGGCGCCTGGTTCCAGTACAACAAAGGAAATGCTATAGACTTCCGATCTGCTTTGAGGGAGGTGTTGGAGAATTTCATTGACCTCTTGAAAGGTTTGCCGTCATTCATGAAGGAGATTGTGAACAAAGTCACTGGGAGCTCAAATAGGGGCGAGTACAGCGCCGTTTAAGTTATACATAGGTTAGCTAATCTCCACAAGTGTTTTGCTGAAGAGGCAATTGACGAAAGTCCTTCAATTTGAGTCTCGGTAATCCATTTGCTCGCATCCCATCCTTCGATGTTAGTCCATCTGAAGATTGCAATGGTTGGCAAGAGACGAGGGACCAAACAATTGAGTTTCGATACTCAATGTAGACGTAGTACTGTTTATCTGATTAAATAGAATTTTATCCTCATGGTGTGGCTGTAGATCGCTCTGAATTTCATTTTTGGGGAAAGCCGCTTTTTCATTCTCGTCAGAGTCAGTGCGATTTAATCTAAAGGCGAAAAAAACCCGTCGTGATAGACGGACATAGGACTGACAACTCTTCTCGAATAACTGCAAAATGGCTACTGTGATCGAACGCATCAAGGCTCTTCAGCCCGATGAAAAGTTTTGTCTGTTTGAATTTTTCCCTCCCAAGACTGACACAGGTTTCAGAAACTTGCTTGCGAGATTACATCGAATGATGGCCTTGAATCCGCTATTCTTCACGGTCACCTGGGGAGCAGGGGGATCTACAAGCGAAAAGTCGCTCGACCTTGCTGCAACTTGTCAGCAGGAACTTGGAATTACGACTGTTCTTCATTTGACATGCACAAACACGAACAAGGAAGTAATCGACAACGCGTTAGCGAAGGCCAAAATTGCTGGGGTAAGAAACATTTTGGCTCTTCGCGGAGATCCTCCAAGAACCCAGGAATACTGGACTCCGAATTGCGACTTTAAGAACGCTATCGACTTGGTGAAATACATAAAGGAGCAATACGGTGACTATTTTTGTATTGGTGTTGCTGGTTATCCGGAGGGCCATGTCGATAGTGCTAATGAGACACAACAAAACCCTCGCAAAGATCTTCCCTACCTCATCGAGAAGGTGAAGGCTGGAGCCGACTTCATCATCACTCAACTCTTTTTCGACGTGGAGAAGTTTGTCTCGTATGAAAACTTGCTTCAGACGGTTCCTGAGCTTGCAAACGTGATTCTTATTCCAGGATTGATGCCCATCACAACTCACAAGGTATTTGTTCGTGCCACAAAGTTGTCACATGCTCTGGTACCCCATGAGATCACAGAGAAATTAGAAGCACCCGGTAATGACGACAATATGGTCAAATCGATCGGAATTGATATTCTCACAAAAATCATATCCGACGTGGATTGTGGGACAAGAGGAAGAATTCGTGGTTATCATTTCTACACGCTCAATTTGGAGAAGGCAGTCGCCTTTATCATAGAAAAGTCTCCTCTCTTGAACCTTACTGATCATAACGAGGCTGTGGATCATGAGGATGCTATTGGATCAGATTCAGACTCCGAGACCTCTTCAAAGATTATAAGCCGCAAAGCGCGTAAGAGTTTGACCGTGGAAGACGCCAGACTAGCTTTGATCTCTGACGCTTTTTCAAAAGATCGAAAGACCATCATCGATATCAGTACCGGCAAGGGAGTGTTGGGAAAGGACGCTACATGGGACGAATTCCCAAACGGGCGTTTCGGAGATTCGAATTCACCCGCGTACGGTGAAATTGATGGCTATGGGCCTAGTTTGAAACTTCACACCCCAGAGCAGATAGTACAAACATGGGGAACTCCTGAGACGACCAAGGATATTTCCAAGTTATTCATGGATTATTTATCGGGAAAGATTCATATCTTGCCATGGGTGGACACTGAAATTTCTTCAGAGACTGCATTGATTCAAGAAGAATTATTCGAGTTGAATCAACGGGGATGGTTTACATTGGCATCGCAGCCAGCCGTTAATGCATGCCCTTCCACTGACAAGATTATTGGATGGGGTCCACCGAATGGCTTCCTTTTCCAAAAAGCCTTTGTCGAGTTTTTCATACCCAAACAAGACTGGGACGAAATACTCGCTCCTAGATTGAGCGAGCAGGTGAAGGAAAAAACAGTGACATTTTTCAGAGGTGACTGTCGGGGCAACATCACATCAAACTTGCCAATTGGCGGAAACAATCAAAATAGCAAGTCAGCCATTACTTGGGGGGTCTTTCCATCAACAGAGGTATTGCAGCCAACCATCATAGATTACGAATCTTTCAAAGCGTGGAATGAAGAAGCTTTCCTCCTATGGGTTGAATGGGCAAGGTGCTACAAAAAAGGAACCAAAGCGTATGAGCTTTTACAATCCATTTATACAGACCACTACTTGATTAGTATGGTATACCATGATTTCACAGATGAGTACGGATTGTGGACTCTGTTGTTGTCCGGGTGACTAAATTCCAGGGTGGTGTGGAAACTTTGAGATGGGCGCGCGGGTGCGAGAAATTTGAACAGCTCGTCTATCTAACGCCAGTTATGTTGGTTCACTAAGCAGACGCTCTATCATCTCTATTGTCCTACCGACGATGTTTTCGTTGAGTTGTCTCGTTAGTTCAGAAGCGGGGTCGGCGGGCAGGTATGTAAATTGGTGCTTTCTCAACAATACAACCCCATCCGCGATTACAGTGCCTTCTTTGAGCAACATACTGCCACCAAGTTGGATGTTTATTGGTGTTTTCTCTGACTTCGTTTTGGATCGCAAAAAACTCAACTCTTCTATCTCCACAGCGTAGAAGTAATCACCATAAATATCTCGTAGGAGAAGCTTGTATGTAGCTTTGATTGATCGTGCTTTTTGTTCTTGTTCGGGTGTATCTAGGTCGATGCCGTAGACAATTGGGCGACTGACATGCTCCATCCTTTCGAAAGGTGCTTTGTTTGGATTTTGATAGTATCTCCACTCCTCGAGTGACTTCTCTCTCGACTCTGCTATATTGAAGATCTGAATGATGTGACATTTTATTGGTTCTCCGAGTTCTGCCTCTGCGACTCCAAAATACTGAGAAATGCCCCTTTCCGATTTAGCCAGGGTCATTGACGTATATCTGAGAAGAAGTATTTTGACGCGCCGATGAAAGATCTTTTATGGTACGTGTGGCGACAAATTTGAATTATAAGCACTCGTGAAGCGCTGCGAAAGTTGATTTTCGCCATCAAGGGCCGAAAATCATCTTCTAATCCAAAGAGCGTGTGCTCAAAATACAGCTTGATAGTCAGCTTGATACTGGCACTCAAATCTTTTTTCTTTTCTTTCTTATTTGTTCTTAACTTTTGAAGGAGAACTTTGCTTCTGGAGTTCACTCGACGAAAGTCATTTGCAATTATTATTGGCTCAGCGTAAGCAAGACCGAGGCACGCGCCTTTGAGTTGCGGCTCTTGAAGAGCAATACAAGCATACACAATCACGACAAGTTAAAACCAACGCCACCAACTATCTGACCTCAATTTCAAAAGTTAGCATCACAAGCGCTACTACAAAATACTCGGTTCATTCGATGTCGTCATTATTCGTAGCAGAAGACGAGGAATATGACGATAAAGCCGCAAGTATCCTAGATACCTCTCCCGAGACTCGTGGATCGGCTCCGCCTGAAGATCAAGCCGCAAAAAATGATATTGAAGAACGAGAGCTTCCGCCTATAGAAATATCCGTGGAACGGACACAGCAGCACTACGATGCCCAAAAACATATACCGAATGAAAACAGCTCGATACCGGTAGTGATATCTGATACACAGGAATCTATACCAATCTATGACTCCAAAGAGGTGTGTTGCAATTTACCTCTTAAGTTTTACCAGGAGATCGCTGAAACGTTATTGACTCAAGACAGTCTTCTCATTTTAGGAAGAGGCTTGGGTTGCGAGGTTGTAACTGCAAACGTCCTATACGCTTTAGGCACACCATCCGTTTCACTTCAACACGGTAACATGGTCCGCAAGAAAAAGAGCTTGGTAATTCTTTTGAACGCCCGACCTGAAGAACAAGTGAAGCTCAACGATATACTTATGGAATTGAAATGGATGAATGAGTCATGCAACCCTGACAAAACCTCCGAATTCGAGGACGAGTGGGCCACCCCATTAAGAGTTTTAGGTGGTTCAGACTTGAATAATACGACCAAAAGAAGAGCAGTCTACGAGGAAGGAGGCATTATCTTTATCAGCTCCAGGATTCTCGTTGTGGATCTACTTTCTGGAATTATACGACCGGAGGACATTACAGGAATATTTCTAATGCACACTGAACGCGTGAGAGAGACATCCAATGAATCATTCATAATAAATCTTTTCAGAGACGGGAACGATTGGGGCTTCTTGAAAGCTATCTCCGATGAGCCAGAGTCTTTCACGGGCTTCACCCCACTCAGCACAAAATTGAAGATTTTGAGACTCCCCAAAGTATTTTTATGGCCCAGGTTTCACGTTGAGGTTTCGCTGCTGTTGCTTAAATCATCAGGTGCCCATCAAGGATTTGTCACAGAAATCAGTGTGGGTCTTTCGCCAAAAATGAAAAAGATCCAATCGGCCATTCTTTCATGTCTCCAGGCTTGTTTAAGCGAACTCAAGAGACACAACCCAATATTAGAAACAGATTACTGGGATATGGATAATGTTCATGATAAAGACTTTGTTACCAGAGTCAGACTTTCATTGGAACCTCAATGGCACCGCATCTCCTGGACTTCCAAACAACTAGTTGCTGATCTTACTACTCTCAAAGATCTTTTATCAGAGCTTCTCTCAGCAGATTCCCTCACATACTACCAAAGAGTCCAGGGAATAATCAACTCGAACATAAGAAGTTCAAGCACCGGCACAATGGCAACAACTACTATGAGTCCTTGGCTAATGATGGATGAAGCTACAACTATCATTGCCTACTCCAAAGAAAGGGCTTTGGGCAAAGTGTCCATTCAAAGTGAAACTATAGACGTGCAGACTGATGACAGGGAGACTGCTTCGACTGACATGGTATATAACCTCGAGGAGCAACCGAAATGGGAACAATTATCTATAGTCATAGATGATATCATGCATGAAAGATCGATGAATCTGCTGAAGACAGATGGCCCCATCTTGATAATGTGCTCAAGCGACAAAATATCTCGTCAGCTTTCTCTGGTTCTCGCCTCGACTAAAAGAAGAGAGAACGCCGTGTCAGGCAAGACTAAATATACAGCAAGGAGCTACATGGTGAGCAAACTCAGAGACTACCTCGAATGGAAAGCTATTACATCACTTACTAAAGAATTGGCTTTGAAACTCGATGCAAAAGAGGAGGACGGAGATGGCGAACCGGAAACTAGTGAAGAGAAGCTCAACACTTCAAAATCTTTCACAAGGGGAAGAGATGCACCTCAAAGTAAACGAAGAAGAACAAGAGGTGCATCTGCTGTTGCCAATGTCTCGAGACTTTACTCGGGTACCAATTTTGACCGCAGCTCCGGTGCGATTGACTTAGATCAAAAAATATTGGATACCCTCGAAAGCGAGGTCAGAGATGAATCCAACAAACAAGATTCTGAGAATCTTTCACAGAAGCCGAGGAATGAGGTTGGTGATAGTTTATTTATTGCGGAGGACGACTATCAATGTGATGTGAAACATACTGAAAAATTCAACCAGGTGATTATTGAGACATACAACGACTCCACCAATGAGTTTCTTCTTCAAGAGCTCAACCCCTCTTACGTGATAATGTATGAGCCTGATTTGACATTCATTCGTCGCGTGGAAATATTTCAAGCCATGAATTCTGCCTCTGCTGCAAAGGTGTTTTTCATGTACTATGGAACCTCAGTGGAGGAGCAATTTCATTTATTAAAAATTCGGATGGAAAAACAGGCCTTCACAAGGCTCATCAAAGAAAAGGCTACATTAGGCAAGCAATTTCAGACCGAAAGGGATAATTGGAAATTCCAAATTCGCAAGCCCCACGTGGTAAACACGAGGATAGCTGGTGGCGCTGAATTCAGAACAGAGGAGGATGAAATGAGAGTCATTGTCGATACAAGAGAATTCTCCTCGTCATTGCCGAATTTGCTTTACCGTGTTGGGATCAAAGTCCTTCCTTGCATGTTGACTGTTGGTGATTACATTATTTCTCCCAAAATTTGCGTGGAAAGAAAGTCCATCCCGGATTTAATTGGAAGTTTTAAGAGTGGACGCCTATATCAACAATGCGAACAAATGTTTCGCTACTACGAATTGCCTTGTCTCCTTATCGAATTTGATGAGACGAAGTCGTTTTCTCTCAAGCCATTTTCCGATCTCAGACCCCCCGGTCAGAAAACAGCTACACCACAAGGTACTAAGATTCAGAACAAAGAAATTCAACTGAAGATTGCAGAGCTTCTTGTGTCTTTCCCAAAGTTGAAGGTGATCTGGTCTTCTTCTCCTTACGAGACAGCTCAAATATTCTTGGAGCTTAAGTCAACACAAGAAGAGCCAGTTGTGGAAGAAGCGCTATCCAAGGGCGTAAATCCATCTATAGCGACGGAAGAGGGTCCACCGAATTTCAATGATGATGCCCTTGACGTACTTCAGACGATCCCGGGCATAAACAACACCAACTATATCGCAGTGATACAGAAAGTGAAAAATATGGTTGATCTAGTTTGTCTTCTGAAAGAAGATTTCACCGATCTATTAGGAATTGAAAATGGGAACAAAGCGTACAATTTCATCAACAATACGATTTACTGATCCGAGAGTCAATTCCACTTACAGGGCTTGCTCGTGGATATGCAATCATTCTTGTTCTGAAATGGTTCAAGAGGTCAGATTCATATTCGAAGAAGAAATTGTAGCGGTGTGGTACGATGCCAGTGAAGTCAACCGTGCTTGCATGCGATTTATCCAGTGTTTAGATCAAAATGTATAGTGCCATTCTTCATTGGACGGCGTCGTTGTCGGGAATCTTTGATAATCAATCAAACGAGTTTTTTTTTTTTCACTGGTTCAAATGTGATACTAAAACCGCGAATTTCTTACAGTTGATACTGGATGAAACTGCCAATTAATCAAACCCGTTTGCAGCGGTCCTCGACCAGAGCGCTGCGTTCTTGGCATGACAACCATGATCAACTCTGGATTTTGTATTCGATACTACAAAATAAGCGAATACCTTGTTTTTTTTCTCCATCGTTATATTTACAAACCTAAATTCATATAGAGTGTCAGGTCCTTGGTATCGGTTTGAAATATTGAAACTTTTCGAAGACAATGTTTGCATTGGTCGTGTCACTTGCAGTCATACAATGTAATACTCATCATGTTGCGATGCTGAAGGCTTCATAATCAGATCAAATCACTTAATAACCACCATTTTCCGATGTGCGCCCTGGCGATGTCTTGAATACTTGAGTAGTACAAAATTACTGTATGTTCTCACAGCTTTTGGTTGCAGGTCAAGCTTTCGCGTGTCGCGACTGACCATTTGAATTACGCATGACGCGACAACATTGCGCGAGTTTAATATAACAGGCTTGTTTACTATATGGTATACTTCTTTCTCGCGACATCACCCGAGCCCACAAACAACAGCGAGCGTCCAAAATTGCGTTTGAACTACGTTGAGAACCTCTGATGATTGCCCCCAGCCAGCTGAGAGTGCCCACTATTAGATACCTTCACGAAGAAGCCACATCAGGGAAATCGAAGAGATCTTTGAACAGCAAAGGCCGGTATATAGAGTTCAAGTACCTCTATTTTCGGATCCAGCAACAGATAAACAAAGACGTCCTCTTGAGCTTCAAATACGAGCAGCTAAAGACCCCCGAGCTTAGAATATCTTTAATAAAGCCTTTAGTCTCAAAGATAATAGAGATAAGCAACACTCAGAATCTCAAGCTCGATATTAGCAATCAATTATGTACTACGCCTGGCCTGACTACCTTTGAAACTCCACTATTTGGGCCTGTGAATTATGGTTCTTTGCCTGCTGACGAACAGTCTGCTGCAAGAATATCATCATGCGTCATCTATGTTCTTTTGCTTTTGAGATATGAATTCATGATACAGTCAGAGAACCATTTGATAATGTACGACCTTCTCGTGACCAAAGCAACCATCTGCGAACTT
The DNA here is from genome assembly GCA_030564885.1 of Metschnikowia kofuensis (nom. inval.). Taxonomy (NCBI): domain Eukaryota; kingdom Fungi; phylum Ascomycota; class Pichiomycetes; order Serinales; family Metschnikowiaceae; genus Metschnikowia; species Metschnikowia kofuensis (nom. inval.). The sequence continues at coordinate 12,083 of JAJLZY010000067.1, forward strand.
TTAGCCATCAGATTGTTGCGAGAATACAGTTCCAGCGAACGTATAAACTTATTATTCATCAATCCTATGGCTCATCATGATGAACACGTTCAACTCAGGCATACAAAGCACTTAGATAGCTTCAATACCTTAGAGTTATCAATTCTTTCCAAGTCGAAGAAATTCCTAGTGCAGCCTGTGATTATCAGCATTCTCGATCGCATATACAATGGTGAACTAATCATGAAAGATCGGACAACGCTAGGGCCCGATCCTTGGTCTCAATACCCTTCATCCTCTGATTCCAGAAGTCGTACACTTGAGGGAATCAAGCCCAATGCCGAACGAGGATTGATTAATGATTTGGAGCATGATCCCTTCGATTTCAATACCACAGAAACCCAACATAGTGAGAATTATGAAAAAAATGTTGTGAACTATAAATTTCAGCAGATAACAATTAAGAAGGTCTTTGTGCGATCAAATGTTGTACCCAAGTACCAATCTTTGGTCATCAACTTGAAATACGCCTTTCTAACATTGCTCTTCTTAATTCTTGTCTTCAAACATAAATATGGCCTCCGATCAGGATATTTGGGGACGTCGTTTTGGATCGTGGCTCTAAGCTTCAACTTTGATGTAATAGTCAAATCACTACATATCGAGTTTAGATTTCTCAAAAAGATTATCTGGACATATGTCGATATCTTGATCGTTTTGCTCATTGACCTATCTCTTGTTATGCGAATTTTGCTTGGTCTCGGGAGGATCGAAAATCAGACCTACTACAACTGTTTTAGTTTGATTTCTATATTGTTGTTCCCTAGAATGTTGTCGGTCTTCAACAATTACGAATTCTTCAACATGATCATTGTGTCTCTCAAGAAAATGACGTGGAATGTGATTGCAATGTCTTGTTTGTTTACATCATTGATTTTTGGCTTCTTTCTTTGCTTTATCAGCTTGACAATAGACATGTCTACATATGAGGTTGCATTTGCAATGGTCAAACTTTTTTTCGGTTTCACGCCTGCGGTGTGGGATAATTGGGAAAGCTTTGATCACTTGGGTCGTGCTTTACAGCTATCCTACCTCTCTTTAATTCAATTTGTATTCGCAACGATCCTCGCCATTGTCTTGAGCAACGTTTTTGCCAAAGTGAGTGAGTCCAACAAAGAGGAATTCGAGTATTTGAAAACTACGAATTTAATCATCTATTTGAAGTGGGCTAGCTTCAAGCAGCTGGGTAAATCCGAAAGCAGACTCACGATTGCTTTTGATTATGCTGTCAAGGCTTTCAAATTGCCCATAATTCTCGTCATTTATTTTTACGAGATCCTCATCAAAGACAACAAGCTCCTGCTTCAAAAGCAACGCAAAGACCTCAAACATTTTACCTTCCTCAATAGAGAGGAAGACTTGAACGATGATCCTGACATGGCCCCATTTTATCGTGTTGCGCGCGATGAAGAAATTTACTCTTTGAGACTATCATCGCGAAGAGGCTCACAGACAGAAACACGAGTGGCGTCTGGCGGTGAAGCGGGCGTCTCTTTTACCAATCCGAAGAGCCGAACGCAAAAAATGACATCGGAGCAAAACTTTACTCATAGAAAGCTTGAGCCGCAATATTCGCAAGCAACAATGGCTGGATTCCGAAGTGGGCTGCTTGACTCGATGTTTATCGATGACTATTTTGGAAAGCATTATGGCCATTCCGGACGGAGGCTTGCGTCGGAAGGGCGCTCGAGAAGAACAAGAAGCGAGTCAGAACCTCACTGGAAACTCCAAGCTCTAAATGAAGAAATTCTACAAAAGTTGCTGGATCTAGAGGAAAAATTAGCACTACTATCTAACATGCAAGAAGCGGTCAAACCTAATAGGCACGAGGTTCGCGAGTACTGGAAAGGGAGAACGAAGCGCAAAATTCGCAGCGATGAAGAGGGAAACAGCATAAGAAGCGCAGAGGACGGCACCAGTTACGAGGACAGTTCCAATAGTGAAAATTAATTTACCGACCTGGACCAGTGAACATAGATTGGCGATCTTCTAATAAATGCATGCATGTAATTGCCCCATTTAGCATCAAACACCAAATGACATACAAAGCTTGAACATTTTGCAGGAAACAACTTTTTTACTTGTCGCATGCTAAATATACCGATCAAATTACTCAATCAAATATTGGGACTAAAGTCTTCTCTACGTATACAATTGCACCCTTCGGTTCGCATGCACCTAGATCGCGAGCTCCAAGGCATAGCATTACCGAAAGTAGAAAAGAAAAGCGTAAGCCGTTTGCGTAAATCACCGCAACAAGGAGTTATTTTTGAGCTCAAGAAAAAAATTTAGCCCCCGGACCATTTGGCCCGCGAAACGTAGCCAGTCAACTGCTGTAGACATATTTCACAACATCACGGCTCGTTCGTCCACGTATGCTCGTAGTTGTGTTGAGGCCAAAACTTAGTATTACAAACCAAGTGAGCTTCTAGACAACCGAGAACATTCAAAGATAAGCCAATCAGCATGCCGTGCGCGCTTGGTTCCCAAAGCCAGACCGGGATATGACCTGCATCGCTGAGTAATAATAGTGGTCTTATTTGAGGAATTCGCACGCGAAAAGCCGAAGTGGGCACCACCATGAAAAAGCAATGAGTTCGACACAGTACCTGAGTTGAAACTCACTTCTTGTTACTGGCGCGATGAGTGCCGTGTGACGGGCTAGCTCTCGATTCGCGCCTTTATATAAGTTCGCAGGCGATTACGATAATCACAGGCATCCGGTGAATTTTCCTAAAACGAATAAAAAGAAGACTAGATATTGTGTTTGCGCCAACCGATTTCATTACCTGACAACTTTTCTCGCCATTGTAACTTGTGCTTCCACTATCTATCACATTAAGAAGTTAGCATTTTTTGCTGTCAAATACCTGATTTGAAAGTTCTCATTGCCGACGTTCTCATAGGCGGAAAAGAGCTATCTGAGACTACTCAGGCGAAAAAAAAAAGTCAAAAAAAAAAGGAATTCGTAGTGCTCTGCAACTTGCGCACCCGCTTTCCGTCATTCCAAATTGTTTATTCTTCTCGACATCTGTTGATCGAGGGCCTCGTTGTCTGTCTACCCCCCAGATTCCCTTCAAAAAACAAATCAATCCGATGCCCCATAACACTATGACTCAGATCGAAGTCCCCGATAACCATGTGCAAATTGGAGGAAGAAAGTCAAAACTAGCTGTCATTCAGCTGAAGCTCGTCAAACAACATATCGAAGAAGCTTTTCCACATATCTCATGCTCCGTATTGGCTCTCAGTACGTTGGGGGATAAAGTCCAGCTGAAACCACTCTATTCATTTGGCGGGAAGTCGTTGTGGACAAAAGAGCTTGAAGCTCTCTTGATGGAACCAATCGGTGACTTTCCCCAGCTAGATTTAATCGTGCACTCTTTGAAAGATATGCCCACACATTTACCCGACGAGTTTGAGTTGGGCTGTATAATAGAGAGGGAAGATCCACGCGATGTCCTCGTGATGAAGAAGGGATCTCCATACCAGCTGCTCCGTGACTTGCCGAAGGGTGCTGTGGTAGGAACCTCGTCTTTGAGGAGGCAGGCCCAGCTAATCAAGTCTCAACCACATCTCAATTTTCATGACGTGAGAGGAAACCTCGCCACAAGACTAGCCAAATTAGATGACCCTGAGTCTCCATACGCGTGTATCGTGTTGGCAGCAGCAGGTCTAATTAGAGAGGGGTTGGCCAATAGAATCACATGCGCATTGGATGCTCCCGACATGTACTATGCAGTTGGGCAAGGAGCTCTTGGGATCGAAATAAGAAAGGAGTGCTCATTCATGAAGCCCCTACTCTCTCATTTAGAGCATCGCCCTACAGCTTATTGTTGCACAGCCGAGCGAGCGATGATGAAGCTTTTGGAAGGAGGTTGTTCAGTGCCCTTAGGTGTCCAAACGATATATGACAAAGATACAGAGGAGCTCTATTTCAAGGGAATAATCGTCAGCCCAGATGGCAAGCAGTCTGTTGAGGCCGAGGTTCAAAGATTCGTCAGGAGTAAAAGTGACGCCGAGAAGGCTGGCGAAGAAATGGCGCATAAGCTCACAGAGCTAGGCGGGAAGAAGATCTTGGATGCCATCAACTTTGAAAAAATTAATCAAGCGCCATCCAAGTCTGGATCCTCAGAAACACCAAGCTTGGAAATCCTTTGAGCGCCTGTGAGTTCCCCGTGTACACATTGCATCTTCATATCTTTGGTTACAAGAATGTCTCCAATTTCCACATCACAACAACGCGAAGCATTGCGTCTCTAGCACATGGTTCTACGCAAAATACCATGAAAACTTTCACGAATACTTTTTTTTTACTTCCTTGCTTTGTTCTCGAAATATCGATTGTTATCAAGTCAAATTCTCAGGCTGGTATCTCGCTGTATATATTTAAATTTGAAACATCAAATATTCATCTGTTTCGAGATTGTAGACCGATGAATCTGGTTGAGCATATTCATCAAAAAAGCACAGACTTAACGTCTGGTTCAATCGAAAAATAGAAGCTTATTCTCTATGCGTCATTTTTTGAGAGAAACATCTCACTCCCAGGGAATTCTATCAGGTCGAATCATTCGAAAATGAATCGGTCATGCGTATATATGGCTCGACTTTCGATCGCGTGAGCGAAGTTGCAGCAAACTATAGTGGGCCGATCATAACTACTTTTTTTAACTTTGTGAAGTGGCCTGACTGGACTAGTTCTCATGAGACTTTATAATTGCATGTATAAACTGACGGTTTAGATTCGATGAGAGTTCTTTCATATAGAAGCTTGGTCATGGTAGGCATTTAGAAATCGATGAAATCTAACTATTGTCAATCCTGACAGCGCCACTTTCGGAGCTCCGCGCTGTCGCTGACTGATCCAGATCGGAAGTAGCAGGTGGTCTGACCGATTCGGTCCGCAGTCGTTTAGTCGTTTAAAGTGCGAAGGATGTATACGAGTCGCATCTCATATCGGATATATAGACTATGTGAAAAAACATAGTGTTCAGCTCTTAGCTAAATATTTTTTATCCGCTTTAGCCCAAAGATCTTCTATCAAACCTGGAAAACCATTCGATTTGCTCTCACAAAAGCTTCGAGAGAGAACGAGGAAATATTGTTGTCAACGATCATTGCCACCTTCCTTCATCCAAACATTTGTTTTGTTCATATATCATCTACTTGTTTTGTTTTCGAGGGGCATATATAATGGATCTCGTTCTTGAATTTGCTGACACATTCTTATTCGACAAGGCCTACGCCAAGTTGCTTCCCAAAGACGGGACAGTATCTCGTTGGGTTAGTGAGACCTTTCCCGGAAATTCTGTTGGAAATACAACCACGGTCTCGGGATCGATCGGCATACCTGCTCCGCTCACATACCTTGTTAATGCAGTTCAGTCATTACAAAATAAGAATGATATCTATGGAACAACACCACCTCTTATGTTTGAGTTGACCAAGTACACTGACCAGTCGTTTCTTTCAAGAGGTAACTTGCTACGTGAGTTCATCACAATCGAAATCATCACGGTGCTTTTCGGCTGGATTCTATACTTTTTAGTTGCCTCATTATCGTACGTGTTTGTCTTCGACAAAAAGATTTTCAATCATCCCAGATATTTAAAAAATCAGATGTCTCTAGAAATCTGGCGTGCATTCACTGCGATCCCGATCATGGTTTTTCTCACTGCCCCATTTTTTCTATTAGAATTAAATGGATATTCTCGTTTATACCTAGACGTGAACCTGTCCACGGGGGGCTGGAAGGCTGTGTTTTTGCAATTCCCCGCATTCATTTTGTTTACCGATTGTGGAATTTACTTTATTCATCGTATCTTGCATTGGCCCACGGTTTACAAAAAGCTTCACAAACCTCACCACAAGTGGATCGTGTGTACTCCCTTTGCGTCTCACGCTTTTCACCCTGTTGATGGCTGGGCTCAGTCTTTGCCATACCATCTTTTCCCATTGATCTTTCCATTAAACAAGGTGTCATACTTGTTTCTCTTCACGTTTGTCAATTTCTGGACTGTCATGATTCATGACGGAAGCTATTGGTCTAATGACCCAATCGTGAATGGTACTGCATGTCATACGGTACATCATTTATATTTCAACTACAACTATGGGCAGTTCACCACTTTGTGGGATAGATTGGGCAATTCATATAGACGCCCTGAGGATTCTTTTTTCGTGAAATCAGACAAGTCAGTGGAAGAAAAATTGTGGAAAGATCAAACAAGAAAGATGGAGATCATCCGCGGAGAGCTCGAAGGTAAATCGGATGATCGGGTCTACGTCGAGGAAAGGTAAACAATTCGAAAACCATCCATCCTTTGAATCTTTGCCTTTTCCATAGACAACAATAAGTACAGTAATTTAATTGTTCATCCAATAAATGCTTAATATCTCAAAAGTCTTTTTCTTGGCGCTAGTCCTTTGTAAATGCGAGGGAAGCGCATATTTCGTTTAATGCGCCAGGTGCGACGACGCTTTGGTGCACCTTCGAATCAAAGACCTATGTCAGCTGCGCATAGTTTGGAAGATCACAAATCACGATATGCTGCTACCTCAGCCCACGATGATGGCCTCGTCTCTGATATTAACTATTGGCCCATACAGGCATCGAAAGGATATCAGTCGTCAGCTGGTGCTTCTGAAGTATCTGATTATCGGTTACATTGCAGCTGGAACATACGGCAAAGTCTACAAAGCTCGTTCAAAAGTTCTTTCGAAGTCAGATGCAAAAGACGGAGAACATAATGAGCTTCCAGCGCCAACGAAGGCCGATACTACAAACCCAGAAGATGTACAGTATTATGCCATCAAAAAATTCAAGAGCGACAATCATCTGTCAAGCAAACCAGCGGCTGGAAACGCAGGCAATGGCCACGATATCAACGGCAACGAAATAGTATTCTACACGGGCATCTCACAATCAGCCATAAGGGAAATATCTCTATGTAGAGAACTTAATCACAAAAATATTACGAAGCTCATGGAAATTATTCTAGAAAACAAGTCAATCTACATGATCTTTGAATTTTTCGAGCATGATTTGCTCCAGATCATTCATTCACATTCGCACCCAGATGTGAAACCCATACCTGAGCTGACAATAAAGTCACTCATGTGGCAGGTCCTTAATGGAGTGACGTTCCTTCACAAGAACTGGATATTTCATCGAGACCTCAAACCTGCAAACATAATGGTGTCCAGTGATGGGGTCGTCAAAATTGGGGACTTGGGCTTGGCTAGGAAGTTCAATAACCCTTTGCAAAGTCTCTATACGGGTGATAAGGTTGTTGTTACTATCTGGTATAGGGCCCCCGAATTGCTTTTCGGATCTCGATACTACACTCCCGCCATAGATCTATGGGCAGTCGGGTGTATATTGGCCGAGTTGCTATCGCTTAGACCTATCTTTAAGGGCGAGGAAGCGAAGATGGATCTTTCCAATAAAAAGTCTATTCCCTTCCAGAAGAGCCAATTACAAAAGATCTTCGAGATTTTAGGAACGCCCTCGCCTCAAGTTTGGCCCACCATTGAAAAGTACCCAGATTACCACGCGTTTAAGCAACAATTCTGTCAAAGCAACTCCACGATCTACTCTCCGAATCTAGAAAATTGGTATAAAGTAGTTGGAGGCAAAAATAACGAGTGTCTAGCGCTTCTCCAAAGTTTATTTCAATACGATCCAAGATTACGAGTCTCTGCCGACAATGCTATGGTCCACCCCTACTTTCTAGATGAGCCAAGGGTGCGTGAGAATGCTTTTGATGGGTTGAATGTCAAATATCCCAGAAGAAGAATACATACAGATGATATTGATATCATATCCCATAGCTCGAACGTTGGCGGGACCAAGCGGCATGGGCTAGATGAAGGTGTGATGAGAAAGCGACACAGGTGACCTTTATAGAGAATTTATGATCAATGCTCATGCAGCCCGGTAAGAAATCGAGTTATGTAGACATAAACACTTTGCTTAAGATATATTGAGCTTACTAGTGTTTGATTGTGGCCGCGCGTGTACTTCATTTGAACGAAAAATCACCTCGGCCGACCACATTCATTGCACTGCGAATGCGTCGCAGTGAGTGTACGGGATCAAAAGAACTTGTCTTGTTCGAAGATCACCTATAGAATGTTATCACTTCAACTGGGCAAATTGATATATCAAAAAGGGACATAGCATTCAAATTCTTCCTCCATGATGTATGAAAAGCTTAATTCCATTTATACGGGGCCTTTTTGCGATGTTTACAAGGCTAGAGACGAGTGTGGGCTGACTGTGGCACTAAAAGTTGTTGATCCCGATTTTATTCGAAGACCACACAACTTCAAAAACGAAGTCAAAATTATGAAAAGTTTGCTGCACCCAAATGTTGTCGAGTTTTTGGATACTTACGCAATGGGCGAGGATCATTACTTGGTGATGCCCTTCTATGAAAAGACGCTCGCGGATGTCATGAAACACTATACTAAGAAAAAAATGAGATTTGATTTGTCCAATCCGCAGCATACGCTGGTTACCACGATTAATGATTTGCCTCCAGAGTCAGCTGATTCTATTGTTTGGGGCTTGGTCAATGCCTTAGAATACGTACACGGGCAGGGTATACTTCATCGCGATGTCAAGCCGTCAAATATATTCTTTAGAGATATAGACGGTCTCGGAATCCCGATACTAGGGGATTTTGGCATTTCCTACAACTGTATAAACCCGCCTCTGGACGAACCATGGGACGAAAAGGTAACGGACATAGCTACCGGCTACTATAAAGCTCCGGAATTGTGTTTTGCAGTATGTGATTACGGGCCTGAAGTTGATCTTTGGTCTCTTGGAATATTAATCTCGGTTTTATACTCACTCAATGGCGAACCAGCGAACCATGTACCTGATCAGAATAGTAACGAGCGGTCTCCGGAGCTAAATGACTTTGTATTACTTCAGGGCACATTCGAGGCGTTTGGTACGCCGATTGTTGATGATAAAAGCAACGAATTGTATTGCCCTGCGCTCGCAAACCCCATGTTACATTTTATCGATTTCAAGTTTACAGAACACAGTCGAAGAAGCAGGGCACAGCTCTTGCCCAGATGTATCAACGAGCAAATTGCACAGCTATTCGAAGGCCTCACGCGTTATGACAGACGGCAAACTAGACATCCTACTTCAGATAAGGGCAAAAAGGAATAGATGAGCTTGCGAGCATCATCATGTGTTCAGTGATATACACGAAATGAAATTTACATTTCTTCAGTTTAAGATAGCTGATTTCATCATAAAAACTCGAAAATTTGACATAATTTTTTCTGCGTGAGATAGTTCGAAACTGTACCAGACCTGCTTGCATAATATTGATGGGTATCGCCGAAAGTAGTTGGTTTCATACCTCACTTCTCTACCCGACCTCAACAACAATTCCGCGGGATATGCATGCCTTGCCCCGGATTCCACGCGTGAACACGCATGCTGACACCTTTACGCTCGTGTAACACGCAGGCTCTCCTCCACTCTTCTTCTCCTCCTCCACAAGTCGCAGTTCTTTGTAGCCACCAACGAGTCACAACTTCTTTACCCAATATTTGTAGCTTCTTCCTCTGTGGACAAAACTCCAATGTCAACCCTCATCAACAAAAAATTATCAAAACTTACTGGCGCGGCGAGTTCGCAGCCGTCGAATTCCGCTCCGGATGATAAAGATTTTATAAGGTCTCTAAACTATAGAGAATTGGAGGATGATTATGACATTCGAAAATACTACCCTCAATACATTCATAACTTCGATTATTCCACCCCGGAAATCAAGGCGATGATTTGTGACAAACCTATATATGCAAAAGCCAATGGTGTGAAAAAAAAGGCGAGATCCACCGCTACAAAAAAGACAACCGTGTTTGACATGGCAACAGGCGACGTGATGAATCCTGATACGAAAAATGATTTGAGGGCTGCTGAGCGCACTTTGCGGAAGGAAATCAGAAGAGAACACATACACGAGAGAAAGGTCCATAGAAAAGAAAGAAGAGACCATCGTAAGGAACGGCTGGATCAAAAACCATTCAAAGAACAGGAACTTCAAGATCTCGTTGCCGAGAGGGAGGAGTCTCGACGGCTCTTGAAAGAACACCTTCACATGCGAAAGAGATTCGACCAAAAGCAATCTAATTTCCCCCCAAATACCAAAATTCAAAATGACAAAAAGCTGCTTGTGGAAAATTGCGATGGGAATTCCGATTCCGTGTCCGGCCCGATCTTTAAAAACCCATTTGATTCAACTCAATCTACACTAGTAGCGGCCACGTCTAGGCAAGGACTGGTTTGGGGTATGAGCCGGCGTGACAGCGTGAAATCACACACGCAAGCGACGACAAGAGTGTCAATTTCCGATAGGCTCAAAGAATTGGTTTTCAGCAGAAAGCCAGCGCAGATGAAGGGAAGCACGATGAAGAGAACTAAATCTTTCGATCAAACGAAATCGCGCATGACGTTCGACAGAGATGCCAAAAATAATCTCATTCGGGTTTCCGGAAATAACGGAAGAAGAATGAGCGAAAAAGCAGGTACGTTATTTTTTTTTACGATTTTTTCTCTTAACATGCGATGACTAGAGGCTTTTGGCGAGAACATGGAAGGAAATTTTTCATTGTTTTCCAGAAGAGGGTGTCCCCGACATTAATTCGCGTTTCCCAAACGCCAACAAGTTGGGGACAAACATATTTCATTCAGGACTTGAATTTGATATGCAAGTAATTCGAAGATCTGTTCGATCAGACTTTATCTCTTTAGATTCCGGGATCTCGGTCGGATCCAGAAATATTCAACCTTTAGGTCTTACAATTGAGAATTCGTTGACTAGCCGGCCGATTGACTGTGGGGTAAATCGAGTATGTCGCGAATGAGAAGTGGAGCGAAAAGTTGACGCATGATGATGAAAGCAAAAGCGGGGCTTGCGCCGGTCTGCACAAAGATCCAGCCAGTGGAAAACCTTGTAAACGCATGCGGTGAAAGTCATTGTATGGGTCAAGGTTGTGCTGATTTGTGACCAATGCTCTTGGGACTTAACATCACAATCCCGTATACAAGATCGAGCTCTTTGCAAAGAGAAGTAGGGCATATGGATTTCCAACTCACCAGCTGCAAATCACCGCTCGGTGCTCCTAGAATGGGGCTGCTTTACGTATCAGTCGTGGCGCGCACAAACTTTCTGCGTGACCCGAGTAAGACCACCATATGTTTTTCTCGCGATCTCCACATACTTGCTTTGGACTCGTTCTTCTTGTCGGATATCGAAGTGAACCTCTTTGTTTTCTCGCTGCTTTGCCGACATCAAAACTCACAACGCTCCTTTCGCATTCACTGTTTTATACAAGACCTTTGGTACTCGGCGCTAGAACAATCTCGTTTCAGACACACTCAGATTCTCACGATTGCCAACTGCAAGACCGCTCTTGGCCCGCACAGATCATTTCAGATCCACATTACCTTTTCAAATACTGGTTTTCTGCAGCGTGTGCTCTCAAATTGCAGATAAACAACTTCCTCGCGCACCGACGAAGCCATCCTCCGCAGTCAAACCCCTGATATCAAACCACCGCTTACTAACATGTCTCAAATAGAAATCGTTACGGAGTCTGTCAATAACGGGCGTACAGGAGAGCTCGAATCCATACAGTATACCCAATCCCAAGTCGTTGGTCACGGCTCGTTTGGGGTTGTGTTTCAAACTCAAATATTGCCGAACAATGAAATTGCCGCCATCAAGCGTGTTCTCCAGGACAAGCGGTTTAAAAACCGTGAACTTCAGATCATGAAATTAGTGCATCACAGAAATGTTGTTGACTTGAGATACTACTTCTACACAAATAACGAAAAAGACGAGTTATATTTAAACTTGATCTTGGAGTTTGTTCCCGAGACTCTATACAAGGCTTCCAATTATTATGTCTCAAAAAGATTGTCAATGCCAGCTTTAGAGGTGAAGCTTTACACCTATCAAATGTTTCGCGCCTTGAACTACATACATACCCAAGGTATATGTCATCGAGACATCAAGCCTCAAAATTTGTTGATTAATGCCGAAACAGGCGTTTTAAAACTCTGCGATTTTGGCTCGGCAAAAATCTTAAACCCATCAGAACCCAACGTGTCATACATTTGCTCGAGATATTATAGAGCACCTGAGCTCATTTTCGGGGCCACAAATTACACTACCAAAATAGATGTCTGGTCGGCTGCGTGTGTTATGGCTGAGATGATAGTAGGCCAGCCTCTATTTCCTGGTGAGTCAGGTGTGGACCAATTGGTCGAAATCATCAAGATCTTGGGTACGCCAACAAGAGAGCAGATCAAATGCATGAATCCAAATTACACGGAATACAAATTTCCTCAAATCAAACCAATACCTTTGTCAAAAATTTTCAAGAAGATGTCAAATGATTGCATCAATTTTTTGGCTCAAATCTTGGAGTATTCTCCAAACGAAAGAATCTCATGTGTTCAGGCATTGGTCGATCCCTACTTTGATGAGTTGAGACAGGAAAGCACAATGTTGCCCAATTACAGGAAGTTGTTCAGTCAACAATTTTACAGCAATTCGTCGCACAATCCGCATCAAAGCAATGCCAATTATCAGATCTATTCGAATCAGCCGGACTCACGTCCATTGCCGGAATTGTTTGACTTCGACGACCGGGAGTTGTCTATGGAACCTGCATTGAATAAATCTTTGGTCCCTGACTTTGCTCATTCGAAATTGAAGATAACCAGAGGGTCGACTTTGGAAGATTTTATTCCGATGACTGATGCCGAGTTGAAAGTTACGTTGGATTAGATAGATTATGAAGAGGACGAATATTACGTTTATATGAAAGATGCGTCAAAACTGTAGTGATTTAAACAAGATTCTATGGCCATGCTCTGAATGCTGTCCGGCAATATTGCTTCCATTCATAGTCTCGGTTTCGCAATCCTGCTCGACTTATGTTGCTTGACGGCAGTAGCCAGTTCACCTATGTCGACTGCGGCAGCTGGTTTAGCGGAGTTCTTTCTTGAAAACATTCGCGTGAATGGCAAAACAAACCACTTAGCGAACCACGGCATTCCCAAAATTGAGATCGCGAGCCTCACAGGGAAGAGAGATTTGACGATCACATAGGCGTAAGCTCCTTCCTTGATAAATTGGATTTTTTCGGTAATAGAATAGTTCCCAAAATCATAATCTTGAATTGCTTTGTCGATAATTTTAGTACCTTTCTCCATAGCCCAAGAGGGCAAATCGAGAGCAGAGACCATTAACGTGTCGTGATACTGATGCAATACATACCATATTCCGATCAACGGTACGACCGCTGTTATCTCGTGTAGTATCACAAAAGCAGTTACATGAGACACTGGCGCGGTAATAAACTGTGTGGTGTAAGGCCGGAGAAACCGAGGCACCCGTCTTAGAATAGGGTGCTTGTCGTACTTATGCTTGTCGTACTTTTGCTTGTCGCCAGCAGTTGATGTATTGACTTTCACTGGCTTGCTCATGGTAGGATCCGACGCATCAGATGATTTGAATAGTAGGCAGGGCAGAGCATGGTGAAATGTGCGCAAGCCGCAAATTCTCAGGGAGAAAATCTGGTTATATCTGAGCATCTTGGACTGGAAAAATCAGGTACTGTCTCTGATTAGATAACTTCGGGTCTCGGGGCTAAGCATCTCGGATACATGCGTGCATGTGCTAGCACAATGCGCGTGAGCGAACGACTTGCCAAGTGACGCCACGAGTTGGATTGCGAGCTAAATTCGGTGAGTCCAGAAGTTATTTCATGCTTATCGGTGACACAAAAAATTAAATAAGCCCTTTTGAAATCAGCTTTTTTGCCTTATACTCGTAGAAGAGGTATTTCAACTCCCAGGGAGATCCTGGGTTTTTGCAAGGCCAAAGACGAAGCAGATGGCTCTCAAGCGGATTTCAAATCGCAGTTTCGTGCTACTCAAGTGTATGTGCACGCTACTCGACGCTCGTATACGGGCTCGTTTTATATAAAGGCACCGCGTGGCTCTATTTTCCATACTACACTCTTCTGATAATAGAACTACATAACATGCCATCTGTATACATCGTATCCACTGCAAGAACCCCTATTGGCTCTTTTCAAGGTTCTCTCTCCTCGCTCTCTTTCAGCGACTTGGGAGCCCATGCCGTGAAAAGCGCATTGGAAAAAGTGCCCCAAGTGAAGCCCGAAATGGTGGATGAGCTTATCTTTGGTGGTGTTTTGCAAGCAAATGTGGGCCAAAACCCGGCTAGACAGGTCGCGTTGAAGGCCGGTCTCCCAGAGGAAGTTATTTCATCTACTATCAACAAGGTTTGTGCTTCTGGTACAAAAGCCGTCATTCTCGGCGCACAAGCCATTCTCACCGGCACTGCCGATATTGTGGTCACGGGTGGAGCTGAGTCGATGTCTAACGTGCCCTACTATCTTCCAAGTGCTCGCTCGGGTGCAAGGTTTGGAGATGCCACAATGGTGGATGGTGTGCAAAAAGACGGCTTGTTGGACGTCTATGAGCAGAAATTAATGGGTGTTGCCGCTGAGAAGTGCGCTAAAGATCACGGTATTTCACGAGACGACCAGGACGAATTCGCAAAAAACTCATACTTGAAGGCGCAAAAAGCCCAAGCTGAGGGAAAGTTTAAGGGCGAGATCGCCCCTATCACGATCAAAGGTGTGCGTGGTAAGCCAGATGTCGTCATTGGCGAGGACGAGGAGCCAAAAAACTTCAATGAGTCGCGTCTCAAGACCTCCAGAACAGTGTTCCAAAAAGAAAACGGAACCGTGACTGCAGTAAACGCTTCTAAGTTAAACGATGGTGGAGCTGCGATTGTTTTGGTCTCTGAATCTAAGGTGAAGGAATTGGGATTGCACCCAATTGCGCGTATTTCCGGATGGGGAGAGGCTGAAAGATCACCTATTGATTTCACGATTGCTCCATCCTTGGCTATACCCAAAGCATTGAAGTTTTCTAATCTCTCATACAATGATGTAGATTTCTACGAGTTGAATGAGGCATTTTCAGTTGTGGGTTTGGCTAACGCTAAAATCTGCAATTTGCCTCAAGAGAAAATAAATGCTTATGGTGGCGCAGTCGCCTTGGGCCATCCATTGGGATGCTCCGGTGCCAGAATCATCGTTACTTTACTCTCTGTCTTGACCCAAGAAGGCGGCAGATATGGCGTTGCCGGTATTTGTAACGGAGGGGGTGGCGCTTCTGCTCTTGTCGTCGAGAGACTCGATAACGAGGCTAGGTTGTAAATTTTGAGTCACGAAAAATAAAGGAAGTAAAGAGATGCACGAACCGCTCAGCTTAACACAAAAAGTTAGACCTTGTAAGTTGCGACCGCTGAGACAAGTTTTGCTGCTTACACAAAAACTTTTTGAGCTTTGCCTACATCAAGTATAAAAACAGCACGATATGACATTCATGTAAACTCTATATTGCGCTTTTCTAATTGATGAGTCGTCCAGATCCAAGACTGGGCCGCATAGTCCATGTTTCTTGCCACTCGGGCTGCCTGTGTTTCCTTGAATAGATCAAAGTGTGATCCACTGTTAGTTGGGGGTGTCAAGGTTGGGTCCAAGCAACATTTGACAACCGATTGAGCGCCTTTCTCAAAACTTGCCCCGAAAACGAAGGCGAAGATCTGAAACATACACCAGAACATGCTACCTATTATTGGAAGACGAGTCCAGTATGCAAAGTAGTCAGTACTCATCACAATACCCGGCTGCACTGACACACAAAGGAGACGTGGGTTTCTTAGCGCAAGCATTTTCATAAAATGTATCCCCGCTGTTTTCGCGAATGCATATCGAATCCAAGTGAAGACAGCATTTGGTCTGTAATGAAAGCGCGTATTCAAGCCAAAATAACGAAACACTAGACGATGCGTAACTGAGGTGATATATATGATTCGCGGTGGGTCAATATGGGGATGTAGATCCACAGTTTTCTCCATGAGTGGAATTAATTTCGCGGTCAAGAGAAAGGGGGCAACGTAATTTGTTTGGAGTTGTAGTTCAAAGCCATCGGAAGTAATTGTGTAGGGCAGAAAAGAGTTTCCGGCGTTGTGAATTAGCACATTGAGGGTTTTCTCCAAGTTCTTGAACCGTGCCACTGCACCGAGAACGGACGAAAGACTCGAAAGGTCCATTTCGAGAAAATATAGCTCTCCGGCAAATCTTTGAAGCGTCTCGGTCCTCGTGTACCGATCAGAAGCGTACTTGGCGTCTTTCGTCAAATTGTCGATGGATTTCATGCATCTAGATTTGGACCTGCCAGCAATGTAGACGACGAAACCATGGAGGTACAAATGAAGAACAGTGTAATAGCCTATTCCCGAATTTCCTGCTGTTATGAGTGCAATACGACGGTCTTTTTGGGGATTGAGATACGGGAGAGAGCTCGAATTGAAGCACATTCTAAATTGAGCTGTCTCGCTTCTTTATTCGTAACTCGGGGGAAGGTTTTGCAGTCAGGAATTCAGAACCCCCGCACAAGAAAATTCTGTATGAAAGTATCGAAAGCCGAGATAATTATCATAGGGTATGATTTGAACAATCCCGTGAGGTGTGAGCCATGTGCGGAACTTGAGGGTTTGCGAGATCTCGAGGTTGCGACTAGTTGTGTGAGTTGAGGTTAGCTACAACTGGCGCAACGAGGCTTTCAGCATCACACATTTCGGAAGACAGCCTCCGAATTTAAAACAAAACATCTTGTCTATTGTCGTAGCGAGCAAGGTTTGCGCATTATTAATTTAGCCTTTTTCTATGGTCTGATATTTGAATTACTCTCTATTTCTGTACAGCAGCAATAATTGGTAGTGCCATTGCGAGACGAGAAGTCTTCATGTAGAAGTGAGTGACGTTATCTTATGGCGGCGAGCACTTCATTTAACATGCATTCTCTGAAAATATTCGGACATGTTTCAAATGTCTAATTGGTGCACCACTAAGTCTGTTATTTGCTGCGGGGTACCACTTTCGCAGTCGACGATTATTGCCTTGCCCCCATTTTTCAATAGCTCACCACTCTTCGGAACTTCCATAATATCAAACTGTGACTTCACCATATTCAGCTTGAGAAAATGATTCTGTCTGGCGGCAACCCTCTTGATTATACTATCAAAAGATGCATGTAGAAAAACGAAGCGGAAGCTAGCTCCGTTGCCTTCCCGCTCGAGATATTCCCGATAAACATGCTTTAGCATTGAGCAGGAGGTAACACATATTTTGCTTCTGTTGGCCGAATCAGCAGCTCTTTCCACGCTCATCTGGCTGATTTTTTTCAACCATTCCCACCTGTCATCATCCGTGAGAGGCTCGCCTCTGGACATTTTTGCCACATTTTTTTCTGGGTGTAAGTCATCGCCCTCGATGTATGGACAGTTGTAATGCTTTGCGAGTAGTGTCGCTGTTGTGGTTTTGCCCGTTCCCGAAGGCCCTCCAACAATGATTACGTGAGGCATCCTGAGGCAGATTTAAGGAAGAGCCAGCCAATAATGTTTAGTTGGGATTTCTCTCCTCAAGCAAATTGACTATTCTAAATACCTTTTATTCAGCATCCACGAGAATGTTTTTGAGGTGGGGTTTCGCGGGATTGCGTGGGGGAACTCAGAATCGAGAGTGGGGGATTTCGCATATATGATGTTGCACATTTCAGCTCACAGCACCATCTCTCTCGGATTGGTGTCAGACGAGAAGATCGTTTATTAGCTATTTTTATCGGAGCGAGTCTTGTTGAGAGGTCCATACTATCTTCGTGGACGCCTATTTCTGTTCAATGTTCTCTTGCCGCCTGCTCTGGCCACAATTCGTAAACAATTCAACTCCTCGTCAATTCTTTTCTCGATGAGCGTTTTGATCTCACTTGCACTTTCTTTATCCACGAATATTGTAGGCCATCGTTGAGATAGCCACATGAAAACCAATACAATCTTGTGGTTTTTTTCAAGCTCAGTGAGAATTCCGAGGATGGTCTCTGCGGTGTTTTTCACTGAAGATTCAGCACTCAAGATTGACGTGTAAAGAAAATTCAACTCGAGGACTGACTTCGATGTTCCTGCTGCAATACACTCTAGAAATCGCAAGGTTTGCTCTGTGACTTCCACCTCAGCATTCTTGAGATTGACAGGGACTTGCGCAAGTCTCAACTGATCCTCAACTGTGAGCCGCGTATCGAGGCCGCTGGAACACACAAGGTCAATGACCTGGGTCTGATGCTCGAAGTCACTCAAGAAAAATGAATTCATCAATCTGCCCTCAAGAGATTTGTGGAAATGACTCACGCCAAGTTTATAGCTCATTGGATGCCGAAAACTAGAAAGATATTCAGACCAGAATTCACTCGATGGCCAAATGCAGGCTTTATCAATGTCAGTAGTTGCCAGTTTCATGCATTTAGTGATATGAGGGAGATCCTTCTTATGAAAAGTGGTGACAAGACCCTCCAGTTCTCCTTCTTCCGATGAATATCTCCCTGCTCTCCCACCGATTTGCTTCACGTTCGACACGCTTAGCTCTACCATACCCAGGCCATCAAACTTCACGGAAGTCCAAAACACTATACGTTTAATCTTGAGATTGAGACCCATACCTATGGCATCTGAAGCCACCAACACATCGTACTCCCCTTCGTTGAACTTACTAGACTCTTGGGATCGAATTTCGGGGGGTAGGGCCCCATATATCACACCCACTTTGAGCGAAGTGCGATTCTCGATTTCGCATTTCAATTCTAGTATTTTTCTCTTTGAAAAGGCAACGAGACAGTCTCCCTTTTTCAAGGCGCTCAATTTGCTAACAGGCTGGGAAAGAGTTGTAAGCTTTCCCTTTCTTTCATAATGCTTGATTACAAGTTGATCGCCTGTTGTCTGAAGAAGCTTCCGCACCAATTTGACGGCACTTTCTTCTCCACATAAATGTACCTCTTTGGCTTGTACACCTAACACTGCATTCGTCCACGCGGACCCTCTTTTCGGATCCGCGATCATCTGAATTTCATCTATGACACAAATGTCCATTTTTTTGTGCAATGGTATCATTTCTATCGTGCCCGATGACAATTGGGCAACATTTCCGAACGCATCAAGAGAAGGTAATACTTCTTCTCCGGTGATCAAATTACAGCTTATACTCTGACTCTGAAATTTTTCGTAGATTTCCCTCGCCAAGAGTCTCAAGGGACCAGCATAATATCCTGACTTGGCTTTGGCAAATGCTCGAAGTGAACTGTACGTCTTTCCGCTATTCGTGGGCCCCACATGCATGATCACCTTTCTCTTCATTTTCCGGGCCTCGGGATACCAGTCACTTGGCCGAGATATGTCCCAGTTCATATCGACTTGCGCAGTGCCGGGTGTTGAAAAGAGTTCAGATTGTAGAACGTGCTGGTGGTAGAGCTCAATTAAAATATTCGACAAAACAGCTTCATTTGACTCATGGCCCAAGTGAGTCTTGAGGGTGTCCGGATAGTGGCCCATATGTATCAGCCGAGCTATCATGGGGATCCTTTTTAGGCTTGGAATGAAGTATTGTGTGATCGATACATCCATGTCAACAGTGTTGCCGGCTGGGATGTCTGAGGATTTATAAAAGTTCTCGAACAGAGTCCAAAGTCTTGTTCGAAATGAGTTCATGAGCTCATTTGCGTCAGATTTGCTCAATTTATTGAGATTTTCATAAGGATGATCAAGCTTTTTGGTGTCAATTTGCACGCGTAATACATCGAGAGATTTCAGCGTAAACGTCTTGAGTGCTTCGAACGAAGGTATGGGCTTGCGATCTGTCGAAACTGCGAAGTATCTAGGATGAACTTTGGCGAACATATTTTTAGATCGCACCTCATGTGAGAAAGGTTCGCTCCTCAAGCGGGTCCTGAATCTAAAAGGTGTTTGCTTTGTTGATATCATTGGATTTAAGGAATGAATATGTGCTTTACAAAGATCAAGACGTGATCGCGGCATCTCATCGATGAGTGACTGCGAAACCTAGAGTGCCTGTGGTAGCGCATGGCTCAATTATGACTAAGATCGTCAACAATGTCAAGATTAGGCGTATTTTCTAGCTTGATTTTCCATCTGGAAAGGTTTCGAGTAATATTGAATGAGTGCGATGGAAAATTCAGCTATCCGATGGTGGCATCAAACTTTTCTAGATTTAACTGGACGTTGATGGCGCTCTTTTACGTCACCCATGGACCTCCATCTTTTTTTTGAAAAAAAACTTTGATTCGTAATATTTTTAAAGCCAGAGGGAAGGTCTATACAAAGTACCACAATGAAGTACTATGTGAGCGATTTTAAATGTTCATGGGGGTTGCGCAAGATGATGTATCTTTTTGGCTAATCTTGTTGTGCTGAGAGGCGCGGGCTCAACCTATTCTGCGTCATATCAGCATGGAGTGCACATCCGAAAACAAGCTCGGTGACTACCGTGCCACTAGTGCATGTCCAACAAACGTTGATACTCAATTCAATAACCTCTAACGAATGTCAGGTGCAGCCTCTCGTCTCCAGGAGCAAAATAATACTGCAAATTTGGCTGCTCATTTCAACGAGTTCTATTTGCAAATCACGCTGCCCGCCATATCTCAAATAGGAAACTACCGAATAATACGAGAGATTGGAGAAGGCGCCTTTGGCAAAGTCTACCTAGCGGAGCACATTCTACTCCACTCTCAGGTGGTGTTGAAGTGTGGCCTTCTCGAAGACCCCAATATAGTTCGAGAAATTTATTACCACAAGCAACTTCGACACCGTCATATTGTTAGATTATATGAGGTCATAAAGACTGAAAACCATTTGTGGATGGTTCTCGAGTACTGCGAGGGCAATGAGCTCTATTACCATATTTATGAGAAACGGAGGCTAGACATGGCTGCTTGCAAAAGCTTATTTTATCAAATAGTAGAGGCTATTCGATACGTTCACTCGCTCAATTTATCGCATCGAGATTTGAAATTGGAGAATATATTGATGGCAGATGCGGACAAATCTTTAATCAAACTCACAGACTTTGGTTTTGTGAGAGAATTCAATCCTTACAAACGAACGTTGTTGTCGACCATGTGCGGGACAACGTCCTATATGGCGCCTGAAGTTCTAAAGAATGAGAAGTATTCTGGTTTTGCCATTGATATTTGGTCGATGGGTGTAATTCTTTATGCAATGGTATATGGTCAGCTTCCATTTGATGAAGACGATGAGACGACGACCAGGATAAAGATTCTAAACAATGAGCCCGAGTATCAAGATTTTGCCCCGCGAGACGTCAATCTTCTTCTAAAGCAAATGCTTTCTAAAGATCCATCTCAAAGACCCAGTGTTTCAGAAATTTTGAACTCATCGTTCTTGATAGACACCACAAACCAAAAGTTACAACGCAGAAGCTCAAGTATAGCAGACACAGACTCTATAGTCTCAATCAATCAGTACTTCAATGTTCACACCACGCCTTTTCAGTCTCGGATGGAGAGGGACTTACTCAAAAAACTAAAAAAGGTGAACTTAGACATCGAATCTTTGGTGAGTGCAAAGTTGAGTGGGCAAGCCAATGCTCTTACAGCTTTCTATGATCTTGCTCTCAACTCCGAATTTGAGAAGCAAAGAAGGCGGCAAGTGCGTAGAAAAAGATATTACGAGGCTAAGAAGCAATTGAAAAGGTCGAAAAAGCGAGTGAAAAGTGTTCTTTCCCTATCGGATCAAATGACAGACGGACAGCCTCTCGAAAAAATACTCACATCTTTGAGCATCACATCTAACAAAAATGATCTTTCCCCATCGGCTCCAAACATGACTAGAAGGTCGAGCGACAATACAACAAGAACCGCCCCGGGTTTCACTCACAGAGTATCGTATTCCAAAAGGATTGGAGCAAATGGCACCACCGACTCTTTGAATGCCAATGCAATTCTGGCACCTTTGGAGAGATCAGTTTCCTTTTACACTGATGATCACAAAAGTTCCAATCCTTTATTCAAAACAGATCTCGCTCCAAAAGCTAAGAGCAAACAAATATTTGAGAAGCTTCAATTCTGGAGAAAATCAAAGCCGAAGGATAGTGGAGCTGGCTCGCTTGACGCATCATCATCTCTCTCACGCAATTCTTCTAACTCAGCTCTGCATGAAAATCAGAGTGGAGTTCTAGAAATCAACATGTCTCACAGTCCCTTGCAAAATAGTTCTGGCCCTATTCCGGGTAAGGCAAATATCGAGCGATCCACTAAGGAGACATACGCTAATTTAGAACCAAAAAGGTCCAAAAGCGAAGACTCGCGGGCTGATGATGGTCGAAATTGCGAAATCTTGTTGCCCGATGAAGCAGATAACTTAGCGAAAAGACCGCGACCAGAATCTGTCCTCTCTCAAATGAGTCAGTTCAGCCAAACTAGTCACTTGTACACCATGTCCGAATCAGAGCTCGATATGATGGAGGGTACAGACTTAGAAGATGAGTTTTATGATGAAGATGGGGCTTATGATTCTTCTATGAGCGTTTCACAGCAAGACTCTGGGCAGCGGCCTTCTTCTTTTGTGTCTTCGAGAAGCAAGCGACGTCCACCCAATTTCAGATTACCTTCAGATACCCTGATTTTGTCCACGAGTACCAGTGCTACGCGGCGTAAATTACCACTTTCTCAAGTATCATCTAATTCCTCGGACGATAGCAGTGGGATCATAAAGATGGCAGAGCGCATTGAAGACGGCGCTAATGGTCCTGGCTCTCTCACGAGACCAATCTCCCCTAGATATGAATATGGTCGCGTCGGCTCCGCCAGGGCTGCGAGGTCTCTTTCTTTGACAAAACAGACTTCTTATAATGCACAAATGGTGGCTCCGTCACCCACGTTGCCTCAAAAGGTCGAAGGGTATAATTCTCGTCCTATTTCTCCCTCATTTGGCGGAAAAGGTTCAAAACCAAACGGTGGATCCAAGGCACGTGTGCCGAGCCAGAACGCCGAGATCAACGGGTCTTATGTTAAACATGCAGTTCACGCTCCCAAGGGAGCTATGAAAATGCCCACAATTGAAGCCGGTTCATGGAGGCGCGACAGTCCTATTGCGGTTCCTACGACGAATGTATTCGAACGTAAATTCATAAGCATCAATGAGGAAGAAGAAGACGAGGAGGATGAGGACGCAGAACACGAAGCAAGTTTGACTCTATCATAGATTTTTTGCACCCATTTGGTCGCTGTTTTCGCTTTTTTTTTTTTTTTTTTCGTTAGTCATGTATTCGTACTATATATAGAGGCACGCAATAAACTGGACATAGGTGACTGGCAAGGCGAAGCCCGATAACCCAGCCAACCGGAAAAGGACTGAGCTATTCACTCATCCCTTTTCCTCAAATAGAAGAGAAAGAAGAATTATTCTCGGACGGTGAGCTCCGAATTGAAACAAGCCACCCACGGAATCGCTGTTTTCTTTACCTATCGCGCTTTCTTGCACGTGATTCTATGAAAACTTTTCTCAGCGAGAGTGCAGACGCTCTATCATTTGACTACGCAAAATTCAAACACGAAAAAAAGGATTTAACAAAAGATAAATACGGTTCAAATCAAAAAAATGACCTCTGTTATTGTTGTCGAGAACAACTTGAAAGACTCCGTCAATGAGTACAGTCTGATCATCGACGCTGTGCATCAAAACACTGAATTCTCTACGTCTTTGAATGATTTCTTAATCGATGAAACCTTCAACAAAAAGGAGTTGGCCTCAAGAATCTTGAAAGCAACAACAAAAGAAACTTTGGCCGCCTTGAGTAACAAAGAATTTGAGCCAGCCTTCTACTTGTTCGTGTACCTCATAAAGGAGCTCGAGGGGTCGACCATCGAGCATGCATTACTGAAGGACTCAAAAATCGTTTCTCTTTTGAAGGAATGTACACCAACGCAACAACCTTCTTCAAGGGACAGAAAGTCGCTTAGACCTACCACTGTATTGTCTGCATTCAACACAATCTTCAATTTGTTGCCTGCCACATCTGCCAACAGAATCGACGTACTTCAGACAATCTTGTCCATCGTTTCGGAAACTCAAGTCAGCTTCGAGTTGGTACAGTCTTCCATCGGCGACAACTTGCTTGGTTGGTTAAGGGCCGCCAACGCTTCTGATGAGCAAGTCAAACATTTGTTTTGGAAATTCATCACCTTGGACAAGAACTTCACGCAGAAATCATTGAATTTGATCAAGGGGTTCACTTCTGAATATGCAGTAACCTTGGATGAGTTGCACCAATTGATCAAATTTGCTCTTTCTTCGGCAGTAGTGGATGTTTCGTTCTTAGTGAATAACAATGTCGCCTCTGCCTTGCAGCAAAATGCATCAGATGAGCTCGTCCAAACCTTCGTCCACTACACTAAAGGCAAGTTGATCACAAGCGTGCCTTCTTCTTTGACCGAGGATGTTGTCTATAAGTCCAAAATCTTGGCTCTAGCAGCATTCTTTGTTAGCCACGAGAATTCACAAAAAAATGTCGTCAAATATAACGATATACCAAGTGATTTAGTCTCATCGACCGTCGCGTTTGAAAAACTATTGATAGATTCTATCAAAGCTGGAGTGATTGAAGGAAAATTGAACCAAGTTGAGGAAAGCTTTTGCTTGATCAGAGTCAACAGGCTCATTTTGGCTGGTGATAAGCAAAAGCTTGCCCAAGATTGGGAAGTCGTTAAGGCCACCCTTTTGAATTGGAAGCAATCCTTGGAGAATATCAATGAAATTGTGGTAAACGCCAAGGATAACATCGTGAACAACAACTCTAACTAAGTATAAGTAATAGACGAAACGGAATAAACAGGTCAATTTAAGGTAGAAGGTTATGTTGAGCTGATTGTCATACTGACCGAGACAAAAAAAAAAAAAACAGAGAGAGGGGTTAGCAATCCGAGCAAACTTGATACGCACACATGAGCTGTATTTCGTGATTGTCATACTCGTGGTGTTTGTATCTATTCAACACCTATCTCATCAGCCTTGCTCCATTTCTTAGAGTGGAGCACCTTACTCAGGGAAGCTTCGTAAATATGCGTCAGGAGCAATGTTTGATATTTGAAAGAGTGAACATGACAAATGATTCAAAAAAAAAATGCCAGCAGACGGAAAATCACATAGATCATTCAGCGCATGATGAAAGAATTCATGTTTCGGAGTTCTGAGTTTCACCATCAGGAATCTCGGGCTCGTGTCATCATGCGCGAGCTCAACGGCTTGATTAACTCCGTTCCCCTTCCAATACCGTCAAAAAGCCGCCGACTAGGTGTAGCGAGCCACACACAAACACCTCGACTTCCTGTGACTCTTGACTCAAGCTTTGAATGAATGCTAAGGATTTCTCAATGTTGGAAAATATGTGCGTCGTCGACGAACCCCCTTGCGTTTCGTCTAAAGATTTCCATTTTCTCGCAAGTTCTTTTTGAATCACCAAATTGTCAACGTCATCCTTTGAGTTATTTAAAGATACCAAATCGTTGTTGTAGCTTCCATCCGCCCAAGTAATGTTGGTGCTGAAAATAACATGGTCGAATTCAATGCTCGACGACTTCACTATTACTTCATGAAGCCGCGCCAACAAGTCTTTTGCGTTCTCGCGACTCTGTTGATTGAAAAGAAGCACTCGTGGCGAGCTGTCGACAGATGTCGTACTAGCATACCATTTGGAGGCAACATTGATCGATTCAAGTGTGTGCGCGCCATCGATATACCATGCGACTCCCTCATAATTCTTCCTGTTCTTGATGGTTTGGCATCTTCCTTCCCAGCGCGTGGCTGCAAGACCGGCTACAAATTGCTTTGGAAGAGGATCGATGCTGACTGGTCCGAGACCTAGATGCTGGAGGTGAATCTGTACAGCCTTGACCGCAAGAGCCGCATTTGATCTTTGAAAATCGCCTGCCAATCCCAACTCAAGATTATTTGGAATCAAAGACTCTGGTATCACCTCGTAGCTTGAAACTTTGATCTCACGAGCAGATTCATTCACTACGCTCAACGATTCAGGGTACTCGTTTTGCGTACTGACGATCGCAGGGCACTCGGCCTTATAGATACCTGCCTTGTTCCAAGCAATGGACTCGATTGTATTTCCGAGCATGTTCGTATGATCAATGCCTAATGACGTGATCGCCGCGACAGTGGGTTTATCAATTATATTAGTAGAATCAAATCTTCCACCCACCCCTACCTCGTAAATGGCTGTATCGACACCCTCAGAGAAAAAGACATGAAAAGATAACACGGTCAAATACTTGAAGTACATCGGCTTGGTGGTATTGCATGGCTGCAATGTAGGAAAATCCTTTGAGTTACTAGTGGTTGAGGAAAGTTTGTCCCAAACTTCGTAAAAGTACTTGGTAAACTTTGACTCGCTTATCGGGGCACCATT
The DNA here is from genome assembly GCA_030564885.1 of Metschnikowia kofuensis (nom. inval.). Lineage (NCBI taxonomy): Eukaryota > Fungi > Ascomycota > Pichiomycetes > Serinales > Metschnikowiaceae > Metschnikowia > Metschnikowia kofuensis (nom. inval.). Next base: position 38,549 of record JAJLZY010000067.1, read on the forward strand.
GAGTCTGATCCTCTCCCTGACCGACTTCAAATGAGGTGACGTGAAGAGTCCAATTTTAGTAAGATGACCAGAGCTTTTGTATTGTGACAAGATTGATTCAGCGAATGCACAAGTTGATCCTTTTCCTTTCGTGCCGGTGACGTGGATTATGTTTAATTTGTTGAAATCCTTTGGTTGATAACCCAATCTCCTGATATATTCTCGCACTTCATTTAGAGATAATTCACTGCGCTTAGCGGGCGAGATACTCAGAGCTTTTGCGGCTTCTATAGAAGCGAAATTTGATTGCAAACTGTTCAAAAGGTTTATCGCCTCCTTATAAGTCCTTGCCGAGCGCATTGAATCTGGAGGTGAAGCCATGGGTGTGCTTGTTGGGAGTTGTTTGTTACTACTGCTCGGAAAAAATTCGCGTACTGTTTGAGATCTAGATGATTCAGTGATCCCAACACAGGAACACGAAAATAACAAAGCAGATTTTCGCTTCATCAAATTTATGTTTGGGGTGACTGAACTCCGGAAAAGGATCACTCGATAGCATGAAAGGACAACTCGGGACAGGTGGTGTCAATTTTCACTTGCGAAATAAAAAGAATTTTCATCATAACTTCATTTTAATAAACTAGGTTCATTATACACAATATTCGAACAGCTTCTACTCAGTGCTAAATTTCCGCGTACGTCAGCAAAAAAAATAGCCACCTCGTTCCGTAGTAAGACATGTTTCAGCACATGCAGAGACTTCAAAACTAGCACTCAAATATTTGTCCAGCTTGGTGAGTAATACGCATAAATTGCAAAAAATTTTGCCTTTCCCGGTTCCTTTTCTTGATTCTCTCAATGAAGAGCCCCTCACGAAAGAAAATGTGGCGCCAGATGCACTCCACTTCCCGGGTGAATCGATACTGAACCATTTTAAAATGACGAGAAGCTTTGAGCACTGGTGATTCCAGGTCGAATTTGCTTTGGGGTCTCAAAGGAAAAAGTCATCGTCCAACGGCTCAATTTTTTTTCGACTTGTTCCGGACTTATCTTTGTTTTATGGCGCCGGAATACGGGGGGTCAGATGTGCTTCCCGCTCTACTCACGTGATACCCGTTGGCGAGCTATGACTCAGTTTCGCAGTGGCAGCGTCTTGTTATCTCATCATCCCTTCCAGCCCATTCCCAAGCCCTTCCCTTCTTCTTTCGGTTAGACATAATTCAACATACCTTTTCAAGCCAAAAAGTTCAACATCTTTGAAGCCTTCTATTGTGAAGCATAGATATAGCTACACACATTACCATTCATTTCTTAATTTACAAGCCCGCTAGCACCAATATCTCAACGGTTGCAATGTTTTACTGAACGCAACAATATTATCTTACATCGACTTAGCTTCTCGACCGAATTTGTTAGATAGAACCGTTTGTCTTTGCTCTTTAGTTCAAAGAAAGAACACAGCAGAGAGATCAGCCTATAACCTTCCAATATTTGAGGACAGAAGAAGGCCAGAGATAAAATATGCTTGATTCGATGGGTACAATCAACGACGAATACATGTCTTCGAAACACCGTCCATGCAGCGTCGATTTTAAAGAAAAACACACAGACCAAAAAGATGAATTGAATGAATTGGCTCCAATGCACCACCTTAAGACCCTTGGACGCTCGACTGACTCAGTCACGAAGCATTTATCCAATGAATCTGACAAGAGCGAAGTCGGTGACACAGTTGGAAAAACTCCACAATATCTCGATGTTCCTCTACTCATCTCTGATCATGACGGAGAAGATTCTGAGGGGGATGCCATTATTTCGGCCAGAACTGCTGCTGATGAGACCGATTCCATCAACTCTGCTTTATCTGCAACTCAGGATGTGAAAAGGTCAATCAAAAAGGAGAACAAAAGTACAATATCCGCAGCTGTTTCTGATTCAAGTCTTGCAATAAGACTGTTGAACGCTTCCTGCTCTACTACAAGTTACCGGGAACCAGTGTCAACTGCGACTTCGTTGCCTCACGTTTCGGAGATAAAGACCACACCAAATGCATCTGCGTTAATTGCCGACTCCTTGAAATGTGAGAGAAACAAGGTCATGAAGATTGTTGTCAAGTATGTGGCGATGAAAATCACTAATTCATTTCCTCCCCCATCCTCCCGAACCATCGATCATACAGAAATGCCACTTGATGAATATCTCATGATCCTAGTGAGCAGACTACAATTGTCCTTGCCACTGTTCATGAAAGGCGTAATATACTTATTCAGATATATGGATATTATATACTTTTTGAGGTACGTCAATCAGTCAAACAACTTTGCAAATTACACAGACATGGGCTACGGTCTCAAGAAACTCATAATCGGGTGCTTCAGACTAGTGTTGGCGCGGGAAAGAAGAATGAGCAACTGGAGCGGAATTACCGGGTTGAGCAATGCACAAATAAATGATATCGTCAAGACGTTGGTGAGCAGACTAAACGGAAAGTTGCTGATAAAAAGCGCTGAATTGATCAGTTTGAGAGGCGAGATTTTTAGGTTTGTACAGATGGTGACAAAAGTGGCATGATGTAGAACTACAATATATGACAAGTAATCAATATTACCGGACCTATCGTCACCATTCGTCGATGGAAGCACAAGGAGAATCAAAATGACAGCGTCTGCTGAATTTGAAAATATTTGAATTTCAGAGGCCAGGTAAGAATTCATTGCATCTTTTTTTTTAACCAGCCCAGGGAAGTTTCCTGCACAAACAATCAGCAGCAATTAACAGATTTCGTGCGCGGAAGACAAAACATAAAATAAAGTAAAAAGCGAAGCGCCTAGACTTTGAGGCCTATTTGTCATACTTCATCGATAGTAGTTTCGTGCCGAACCTCAGAATATCAGTGACTCACTTGCGATCCTTGTTCTCAAATTTAGATGTCATTAAACCTACCAAAAATGTGACAACTTCAGGACTTTCAAAGATACTTTCTGACATGCTCAATCATCATAGAGATTGTAATTTGAAAATCCAGCGCTCACCAATACGGGACCGTCAAATGGACGAAGTCATTAGGCACTTCGCGAAGGTCCAGTGAGGAAAAGTAGTTTCATGCCTTGGTGCGAATTACTCACGGTCTTATAGGGATGAGTCACACCTTGACGGCGGGGCCGCAGTACTGCCGGCATGGAACTGGCGATAGCGCACTTATCAGTCATAAGCTTTGACTGATGCAGGAAGTTTTCGGAGTGGGTAGCATGCGGTGCCTAAAAATTTTTCACCGGCAAGGTATAAAATAGCAAGACTTTCGCCTCCCATACTGACCTCTTTTACTCTTCAAATAACTGAGATCACAAAATATCAAAAATGTCAGCAAACCCGTACGGCCCAAATCCTCACGACTTTTTGTCAAACGTCAACAAGTTTGAGGTGATCGAGTCGACCTTGAGAGAAGGTGAGCAATTTGCAAATGCTTTTTTCACTACCGAAAAGAAGATTGAGATCGCTAAGGCCTTGGACGACTTCGGTGTTGACTACATTGAGTTGACATCTCCTGTTGCCTCGGAACAGTCCAGAAAAGATTGTGAAGCCATCTGCAAGTTGGGCTTGAAGGCTAAGATTTTGACCCACATTCGCTGTCACATGGACGACGCCCGTGTCGCTGTTGAAACCGGTGTAGATGGTGTTGATGTGGTCATTGGTACTTCTCAATTCTTGAGACAGTACTCGCACGGCAAGGACATGAACTACATTGCGCAATCCGCAGTTGAGGTCATCGAATTTGTGAAGTCAAAAGGAATCGAAATTCGTTTCTCATCTGAGGATTCTTTCAGATCTGACATTGTCGACTTGCTCAACATTTACAAGACTGTTAGCAAGATTGGTGTGAACAGAGTTGGTATCGCTGACACTGTTGGATGCGCCAACCCAAGACAGGTTTATGAGTTGGTGAAAACCTTAAAGTCCGTTGTTTCATGCGACATCGAGTGTCACTTCCACAACGACACGGGTTGTGCAATTGCCAATGCATACACTGCTTTGGAAGCGGGTGCTAAGTTGATTGATACCTCTGTATTGGGAATTGGTGAGAGAAACGGAATCACTCCATTGGGTGCTTTGATGGCAAGAATGATCACTGCTGATAGAGACTATGTCTTGAGCAAGTATAAGTTGCATAAGTTGAGAGACTTGGAAAACTTGGTTGCCGATGCCGTCCAAGTCAACATACCATTCAACAACCCTATCACCGGATTTTGCGCCTTCACGCATAAGGCTGGTATTCACGCCAAAGCCATCCTTGCAAACCCATCGACCTACGAAATTTTGAATCCTTCCGATTTTGGATTGACGAGATACATTCATTTCGCTAACAGATTGACTGGTTGGAATGCAATTAAGAGCAGAGTTGACCAGTTAAACATCCACTTGACAGACGACCAATGTAAGGAAGTCACCAACAAGATCAAATTGTTGGGTGACGTCAGACAGTTGAATATCGACGATGTGGACTCAATCATCAAGGACTTCCATAACGAACTTTCCACTCCAGTATTGGCGCCCTCAAATGGTGAGCCAGTTCCAGGTCTCGGGGAGCCAGCTGCAAAGAAGCAAAAGTCTGAGTAAGTCCGCCTCGTGCCGCCAAATCCAGCAAAAGTTTCTTGATGCTCGCTAAAAGTCTCTGGGATTCTCGTAAGTCCCGAGATTCACAAACCGTCACACATTTGCATCAACTTGCCATTTTGACTTCGTGTCTATTAATGGAAACTTTCTTCACTTCATTTTCATTCTGTACAACACAGATACATTTACGTCATTTACATAAAAAAAAGATTATTTCATATCTTAGCACATGCTAAATTTGTAGGTCGCTGTGAAGACCGTTATGAAGTTTCGTATGTCGGCGAGAATAAACTGGGATACGGAGTGCAAGATGCAGACCTTTCGCATCGAGGGTACCGAGATCCGAGGGGCATTCATTTCCCCACTATTCTTCCCCAGAGATGCAAATCATGGGGACTCCTCGCCTTCCGTTTTATGCGTCTGTGAAGAGAGTGGATTCCGCCACGGCTAAACATCATTTGTTGTTCCCAAGCACCTTACACTTGCAGTGTCTGCTCCTCTGATCGGTCATGTCCGTCCCAAAAGCCCAAACAGGCTATGGCTTCAAGCGCGGATCAAGGGAAATCCACAAGTTTGAAAACCTACCAGTGCCTGAACCAGGAGCGAAAGGCATACTTCTCAAAATAGAAGCTGCTGGATTATGCAGATCTGATCATCACATCCTCATCTCTCAAAATCCCGCGGCACCAGATCTGATGGTGATGGGTCATGAAATCTGCGGTACTGTTGCAAAAGCAGGTTTTGCGATTGCAGATGATTCGAGATACAGATTGGGTGCCCGATTTTGTATGTTTATCAGTGATGCTTGCGGCGTGTGCAAAAATTGTAGATCAGGGAGAGACAATCATTGTTTAGCTAACCCATTCAAAGGATATGGCATTACACGGGATGGCGGATTTCAAGAGTACCTTCTAGTTGACAATCCCCGCAATTTAATCCCGATACCTGACTTCGTCAGCTTCGAAGCGGCTGCCTCAGCAACTGACGCAATCTTGACTCCTTATCATGCTATTATGAAAGTCAAAGATAAACTTGGCCCGATGAACAAGGTGTTGGTTCTCGGGGCGGGGGGCTTAGGGCTTCACGCCATTCAGATTTTGAGTCACTTTGGGTGCAGAATCGTATGCGTTGATCAAAAGCTGAATAGTGAAGCGCTTGTCAGAAACTTGGGGGCTCACGAGTTCTATACATCCTTCGACGAGATAAACCATTGTCAAGAGTCATTCGATGTAAGTTTCGATTTTGTTGGTAATCAAGATAGCGTCGACTGCTCGTGCGAATATGTCGGGAGCAACGGCAAAATAGTGATGATCGGTATGGGTAAGCTGCGTGTATCAGTTCCTAATTTTGACTTGGCCAGAAGAGAGATCGATATTATATACAACTTCGGAGGATGTTCACGCGAACAGGAGGAGGTGCTCGAGTGGATAGCTTCTGGGAAAATAAAACCCATTGTGGAATCCAAGTCGATGGATGAATTGCCTACATATTTGCAAAAAATGAGGAAAGGTGAAATCAGCGGAAGGATTGCTTTCAAACCACACGCTAAGTTATAGTGTTTTTTTGCCTAACCTCGAGACAAAAAGCTCTTATTGAATATATATATTCTTAGTTTCAAACAATCTTCAATCGAATATGTTTGCTAGCACGCTCGCTAGCACGCTCGCACCGAAAATTACTGCAAGTCCGAACTTCGATTTAGTCACGTGAGACGAATATATCTTGGACCGAAAAATCGGCGTGTCGCTGGTTAGTCAGGATTCAACTGACTCCCACAAAATTTGATTTTGAATCATGGCCAAGAAAGGAGGCGAGAACACTAAGAAAGCAGCAGGCAACGCCAAGAAAGCCGAGGCCGCCAACAAAAAGCGTGCCGTGGCAGAGCAAGCCGAGGAAGCGGCCGAGGCCTCTAAATGGGAAGATGGTGCAAAAAAAGGTGGCAAGAAGAAAGAAGATGCACTTTTCAAAAAGGAGGAAGCAGCAAGAAAGAAAGCTGAAAGAGATTTGCTTTTGGCAGCCGAGGAGGCCTCATTACCCTCGAAACCGCAAAGCAGTAAGCAAAGAGGAGCTGCTAAGGTTGCGGCCAAGAGGACCGGAAAGATCGATGATTTCTTGGACTTCAATTCCAGCCCTCCTGAATTGAGCGCGTCTGGTCTTGACGATGCTTTATCTGCATTGGCATTGACAGGCAAGGATGCGGGCGTGGGCACCAAAGACATTGACAGACACCCCGAGAGAAGAGTAAAGGCCGCTTTCGCCGCTTTTGAAGAAAGGAGATTACCCGAAATGAGAAAAGAATCCCCTGGCTTGAGATTGCAGCAAATGAAGCAACTTATTTTCAAAGAGTTTCAAAAGTCTGATGAAAACCCAATGAATCAAGATACGAACGTTCTGTACAATGCTAGCAGAGACGACGTGGAAGGCAAGAAGGCCGAGGTCCGGAGTCAAAGGGAAAAGAAGTTTAATTAAGTGTCAGATCCTGGATAGATATAAATGATATAACAAGATATAAATTCTCGAATAGAGTCTCGCACTACATGGAATCACAACATAACCGTGGCGCAAAGCCGCTGGGATTACCTTCTTCACTATCACTACAGACATCGCTCGAAACATCAAAATTGTCAGCCCAACTACATTCGTGTTTTTTACGAACTCTAATATTATGTAGCATGTGCCGCAGGCGACCGCCGTCGTAATCATCATCTTTCTTGAGGCTGGCAGGCGCGCCTCAAGCATGCTGTCTCACCAACTCGCTAGCGCCCTCGTGCAAGAACTGGCTCTTCTACTTTCGAGTCTTAATTTTATCCAGTGCACCCAAAGAGAAAACTTATTTCTTGATGAGCATCCAAGAGAAGATTTTTGCAGTCAAGAGGAGAGAGCCATCATGCCAGACTCCTTCGAGTATTATGGTCTCGTCTGACGTTGATTGCGAAACTAGAGACAGCCCCAGCCTGGGTGCACTCCGCCATCAGCGCGTCCCTCGCCGCGAAGAAAGTATATAAGCAGCTGCGTTTCTCGCACTTTTTATTGTACACACCGCATTCTCATCACCGATCTTAGTGGTACACAGGAGCTACTTTGACCTCACAGAGTTTCTGTATAGGTCATATTACGCGTTTATATTTCCAGAAGTTGATATCGATCAGCAACATTGCATGGAGCCGAGGCTCTCAATCTTAGACCAAATCAATTGCCCATTTTGAGCTCGAGTGTGTTTGAATTATGTCGCGCTTGGACAGACTCGTCATTCTATTGGAAACAGGTTCCACGCCGTTTATACGGAACACAGCTGCCGATCAACTCTCTGACCTCGCTAAAAGCCACCCTGAAGACATCATCTCACTCTTGGGGAGAGTTTATCCATTCTTGAAAAGCCATACTTGGGATACAAGAATTGCAGCAGCCAGAGCATTTGGCGGAATTGTCAGTCATGCACCCAAATGGGATCCAAATTCACAAGCATCAATTGACAAGGAAGCACAGTTGAAAAAATTGGAAGATGACAGTTTTTTACAAGTAAAAGAGGAGCCCGATGTCAAACTCGAGCAAGACGAAGAATTACGCAAATTGAGTGAAAGTCTTGAGACTTTAGTCTCTTTCGAGTCGTGGGACTTATCCCCGCTATTACAAAGCGAGAGAAAGCTTCTAGCCTCGGGAGGAACCGAGTATGCCTCTACAAAAATCGCAGCAAAGGGTGAAACCTTTTTGAACAAGCTAAAGAAGCACAAATCTGTGATCAAGAATGAGGATCAAATTGCATCTGCTTTGTCTCGTGAGACTATAAAAGAAGAGGAAGCCTCGCAGGTTGAAACAAAGCTGTCCAGTAGTACCCCCTCCGCCGAGACGCGCACGAAATCACCTGCGGCTAGCGCCAGGTTGAAGGCTATGCAAAGAAGAAGGGCCAAAGTGAGTGCTAAGTCTTCGGCAAGTACAACTGCGCCAGTTGATTTATCTCAATCTTCCCTTTCACGTAAGCTCAGCGAAAACGGTGATAACGATGCGAATATTCGTTCAGAAAATTCCAACCAATTTGATGTGTCTCTGCAACAAGGCGGCTCCCAGTTGGTTGTAGAGAGCAAATCTTCCGATTTGTCGCCTCTCATCTCACAGCATGCAAAGATTGCCGGACTTGTGTGGCAATTTCAAGGTGTCTACGAGCTTCTTTTGGGCGACCTTTTTCATGAAAACTGGGAGATAAGACACGGCTCCGCCTTGGGGTTGAGGGAATTGATTAGAGTCCACGGACACGGTGCTGGCAGGGTAATGGACAAGTCTCAGGAAGAGAATGATTTTGCCAATCTGGCAACGCTAGAGGACTTAGCCGTGCGTATATGTACACTTTTTGCATTGGATCGATTCGCAGATTACGTGAACGACACCGTGGTAGCACCTGTCAGGGAATCGGGTGCACAAACTTTGGCAGCTTTGCTCCTTCACCTTGATACTGAGACAACGTTGAAGACATTTCGGGCCCTCGAATGCCTTGTTTTACAGTCACAAATGAACAAGCTTGACATTCCTACATCATGGGAGGCGAAGCACGGAGGCATGCTTGGTGTGAGGTACTTTGTTAGCGTTCGCACAGAGATTCTTCTATCTCTGACCGCACTTATTGACTCTGTTGTGCTGATGGTTCTCCACTGCTTGAAAGAAAGTGAAGATGATGTGCAATCTGTTGCAGCCTTGACATTAGCACCAATTGCCAATGAGTTTGTTAAAACTAGGACCGAGGTTGTGAGATCCCTTTTAGAGGTGGTTTGGGATTGCTTGTCTAGTTTCGAGGATGACTTGTCAGCGTCTATTGGGTCAGTGATGGATCTTCTCTCTAAACTTTGCACGCACAAAGAAGTCATACAAATTATGCAATCTCAAGACTTTCAAGAGACTGGAAATTCATTCGAAACTCTTGTACCTAAATTGTTTCCATTTCTCAGGCATCCTATTACGAATGTCAGGAAAGCTACCTTGAATACAATACTTGAGTTTTTAGAGATCAAGGATCCAACAACAAAGCAATGGATTTCTGCAAAGGCGACGAGACTTTTGTTTCAAAACTTGCTAGTCGAACAAAATACCGAAGTCTTGTGCATTTCGAGTTGTGTATTCGATAAATTGCTCGATGTCATCCCGCTTAATAACGATCTGAAACCATTAGAAGCCTACTTCTCCACAACTTTACAGTCTTTAATAACTTTGATAATGACTCCCATCGGCATTGCAAGACATAATTATCAAATGAACCCAAATTTGCTCATGAAACCTTCCGGATTTAACTTTGCGAACGTGGAAGTTCAATGGGATGGGGAAAGCGAAATTGATATGGGTGAATCTGAGCTACGCGACATACCAGCTAAGCGTGGAAGAAAAAGGAAAGGGGAGACGAAGCTGAATCTTGGTCAAGGCGATGAGCTTAGGATCAATATTGATGCCCCAGTGCACCATGGTGATGTCATGTTTGTCGGATTTGAGGTATTCATTGCATCAAGGGTGGCTGCTGCGCAAGCGTTCGGTAAGGCCGTCTCCAGATTCGAAAATACAAGCACCATCACAAAAACTCTCGAAGGGCTCAAGATGCATCTCAATTCTCCCCATGCAACGCCTCGATTGTTTTCCGCAATCATTCTCGAGGAATTTGCAAAACATAGTGAGAGAAAAGACTTGCGAGAAGTCCTAGGCAAGCTTCCTGATTTGCTTTTCGAGAGCTTGGCAAATGCAGGACAAATTACTTATTACAGAGAGCTTGTGCCTACCTTGAAGAGTGTGAGAACGGCATGTTTGCAGCTCTTTGATGTATTTGTCACCAAGGGCGGTTTGTCTCCTAGCAAGCTACCACAGCTTCCAGTTATCGTGCAAGGGGAGGCAGGCTGTGGCTCAGAGGCTTTTGGGATAGAGAGCGCTGTCAAATTAATCGATGAGACATACCCCAAGTTAGTGAAAACGCTTTCTGCCTCCAATCGCTTAACAGCAAATCAGGCCTTGGAGGACTCAAAGCATAGGATTCAAGTTGCATTAAAGGAAGCAAAGACTGCGAGCGAACAACGCTCAACAAGCATACACGCTGCGTATGCAGCTGCGATTTTGTCGGTTGGCGAAATTCCGAAAAAGCTAAATCCGATAATAAGATCACTCATGGAGAGCATAAAGCAGGAGGAAACTTTGTTGTTGCATAAGCGAACTGCTCATGCGATGTCTTGCCTTATCCAAGAGCTCAATAAGATCGGGAAGAAGGCTGCTTCTGATAAAATTTTGAAGAACTTGTGCGCATTTCTATGTGTGGATACGTCTGAGGTACCTGAATTTATTCATAATGCTAAATTGCAAGACAACATTTTATCCTTGAGAAAAGAGGAAGCAATTAAGGATCCTGCCGATGTTGCTGCTCACGATAGAGCGGTGCATGAAGCCAAAACAAAAAGAAACGGAGCATTCTTGACCTTAAATGAAATCATTCAGGCCTACGGTGACAATCTTTTACAAGAGCTTCCAAAACTTCATGAGATCATGTTTAAGCCATTGGACGTTTTGGCGAAACAAGATGGTGCCGTGTTGGAAGATGCAACTGAGGGTCAGAGTGTTATCGATGCCTTGGGAGTCATCAGGAGTATTCTCCCGCAGTTCAGCCCCAAAATCCAGCAAGACTGCGAGAAAATTTTGCCGAGCTTATTACTCGGTCTCAAGAGTAAGCTTGCGGTATTCAGGTACTCGTCTTCCAAATGCTTCAGCGCCCTTTGCTCTGTTTTACCGTCCAGGTCTTTTCCATTCATGGTGAAATCGATTCTTCCGATGCTTAACAATGCTAGTGACTTCAAAGAGAGACAGGGCGCGATTGAAAGCGTTTACCATGTCACGAGCACAATGGGCTCCGATATTTTGCCTTACATTGTGTTTTTAATCGTGCCTGTGATGGGGAGAATGAGTGACGCAGATCAAGATGTGAGAGTATTAGCAAGCACTACCTTTGCTTCGATAATCAAACTCGTGCCATTGGAAGCAGGAATTCCTGATCCGCCTGATATGCCCGAGGAACTCTTGAGTGGGAGAGAACGCGAAAGAGAGTTCATACAGCAAATGATGGACCCTACTAAAATAGCACCTTTTGAACTCCCTGTTGCCATCAAAGCTACGTTGAGAAAATATCAGCAAGATGGCGTAAACTGGTTGGCATTTCTCAATAAGTATCATTTGCATGGAATTTTATGTGACGATATGGGTCTTGGAAAGACTTTACAAACAATATGCATTGTCGCATCGGATCATCATATACGCGCTGAGAACTACGAAAAGACTAAAGCAGATGAATTTCGAAAATTACCCAGCTTGGTGATTTGCCCTCCTTCGCTCACGGGGCATTGGGAACAGGAGTTGAACCAATATGCTCCACTTCTTAAAGTTGTGGTTTATGCAGGAAATCCTACCATAAGAGCTGGTATCAGACCTATGATATATGAGGCTGATGTTGTCGTGACATCCTACGACGTCTGTCGAAATGATGCACAAGTTTTGAGCGAATTGTCATACAACTATTGTGTCTTAGACGAGGGACATATCATAAAAAATTCTGCCTCAAAATTGAGCAAGGCAGTCAAAAAAATGGGAGCAGAACATAGACTTATCCTTTCAGGAACTCCAATCCAGAATAATGTTTTAGAGTTGTGGTCCTTGTTTGACTTTTTGATGCCGGGCTTTCTCGGCACGGAAAAACATTTCATTGAAAGGTTTGCCAAGCCAATCGCTGCCAGTAGAAATAGCAAAACGTCGTCAAAAGAACAAGAGGCTGGCGCCTTGGCTCTTGAATCTTTGCACAAACAAGTTCTTCCGTTCATGCTTAGGCGGTTAAAAGAGGATGTTTTGTCCGACTTGCCGCCAAAGATAATCCAAGACTATTACTGCGAACTCTCGGACTTGCAGAAAATTCTTTACAAAGATTTTGTCACAAAGCAGAAAACCGTTATCGAAGAGGAGATTACGAAAGATGACCCGATGGACACCGTTGAAGACAATTCCAAAACCCATATCTTCCAGGTTCTCCAGTACATGAGAAAGTTGTGCAATCACCCTGCTTTGGTGATGACGCCCAATCACCCTCAAGTGTCGAAGGTCAACGAGTATTTGAATAATCACAACTCTACATTGCGAGATATTGATCATGCGCCGAAACTTACCTCTTTAAAGACTCTTTTGTTGGAGTGTGGTATTGGTGTTCGTGACAGCGAGTTCTCAGGATCAAAAAACAGAGCAAAACAAGTACAGCAACAGCTTGTATCCTCCGACGGGGTGATATCTGAACACAGAGCATTGATATTCTGTCAACTAAAAGACATGCTCGATATTGTTGAGGATGAGCTTTTCAGGAAACACATGCCCTCTGTGACATATATGAGACTCGACGGTAAAACGGACCCTCGGGATAGACAGTCCATCGTAAGGAAATTCAACGAGGATCCTTCCATCGATGTTTTGTTGCTCACGACGAAAGTGGGAGGTCTCGGCCTTAACTTGACAGGAGCTGACACCGTGATTTTCGTCGAACACGATTGGAACCCAATGAATGATTTGCAAGCCATGGATAGAGCACATAGGCTCGGGCAAAAGAAGGTGGTAAGTGTGTATAGGTTGATTACCAAATCAACCTTGGAGGAAAAAATTATGGGCCTACAAAAGTTTAAAATGAATATTGCCTCGACAATTGTCAACCAACAGAATGCTGGTCTCGCGTCAATGGACACCAACCAATTGCTCGATTTGTTTGATGTGGATGAAAACGCAACGAAGATTGACTCCAATGGCAAAGACAAAAAGGACATAAATATAGAAGAAGACTTAACTGGGGGCCTTGTTCCCTCAGACGCAGTTGGGGAATTGGGTCAATTGTGGGACGAGGCTCAATATGAAGATGAGTACAATCTCGACAATTTCATCAAGACCCTTAAATAAACGTGGGCTCATCAAGGTGGGTCTTTGAGTCTGGCCTCAGCAATAAAGACGAAGGTATTGGTCCCGATTTTTCTGCAAACCTGAATATTTAAGATGATCAAACCAAAAATAAAAATATAATAGATTATAATCGAATCCACCGCACAGTGCCTTTTTGGAGTGCGCGTCCCAAGATATCTTGTCTTGCCTCTTTTGCTAGGCAGCGATGGGGCCTGCATCCTAACACTCTCAATTCTACAAAATAATCCATTCATCTTTAGCTGACGACAAAGCAAAGTTTTGAGCATGGGTGGACAGTCTTCTACTTTTTCGAAGAAGTTGGAGGATGATTTAAGTATGGCTGACCCATATCTTGTCTCAGATGAGAAGTCGAGCACTCTCAAACAGATCGAGCCCATTGACAGCACCTCTCCCAAAACGACTCCCAAATGGGTTCATTTTATAGCTGGCGGTACAGGGGGGATGGTTGGAGCGATTGTGACTTGTCCTCTCGACGTGGTAAAAACGCGATTGCAATCTGATTCGTACCACTCTGCTTACAATAAGACGCCAAAGTCAGGAAATCCGATCGTGAAAGGGTTTCAACATTTTAAAGAAACGTGCGGCGTTATTCTGTCAATATACCGCACAGAGGGTGGCCGTGCTTTGTTCAGAGGCTTGGGACCAAACTTAGTAGGGGTTATTCCGGCAAGGTCGATCAACTTTTTCACTTATGGATCGAGTAAGGAGATTATTCTGAGCCACTTTAACAATGGAGAGGAGGCTACCTGGGTACACTTGGTAGCCGGCATAAGTGCCGGGTTTGTGACAGCGACGGCGACAAACCCAATTTGGTTAATCAAAACGAGACTTCAGTTGGATAAAACCAGGGGCAAAAATTACAAGAACTCGTGGGATTGCCTAAGATACGTCATCAAAACGGAGGGTGTTAAGAGTCTATACAAAGGCTTGAGTGCATCCTATCTAGGAGGGGTCGAGTCTACATTGCAGTGGGTCTTGTATGAGCAAATGAAGGCGTTTCTCAATAAAAAATCCTTGGAAATTCATGGGCACGACGAATCGAGCAAGACCACAAGAGATCATGTTTTGGAATGGTGTGCACGATCGGGAGCTGCTGGTGCTGCAAAATTTGTCGCTTCTTTAGTCACATATCCTCACGAAGTCGTGAGAACAAGACTTAGACAAGCCCCAGTGGTGGAGACAGGGAAACCAAAATACACAGGGCTAATACAATGCTTCAAACTTGTTATTAAGGAAGAGGGGTTGGCTAGTATGTATGGCGGATTAACCCCACACTTGCTACGGACAGTGCCCAACTCTATCATAATGTTTGGGACCTGGGAAATTGTGGTCAGGCTTCTATCGTGATTGCCATATCAAATAATCTGTAAATAGTCATACACGCGCAACCGCTTCAGATTATGCATCGGAGCTCAGCTTGTTATCACTGTCTGTGTCCAAATTATCATTGTACTTCTCTGCCTCCAAGCGCACTTTGTTCCCTTCTTCACTGCCACTCCTGGAAGACTTTGTGGCTCTTCTTTGTGTATTTTGAACTTTCTTGTAGAATGTGGGAGGGATTCCATCGGGTGGTCGTATGTCAAGTTGTCGTATGAGAGGGTCCTCCTCATACTTGTGAAATGCAATTACAGGCTTCGCTACATTTGGGAATATGCTGCCACTGTCTAACAAATTGCTTTGATCGGGGACTTTTCCCAATGGGTTGAGTTCTGGATTGAAATAGACCGACTGTTTGCCTCGAAGTTTACGATGCTCCTTTGCTTTAGCATCCTCGATTGCTTCTCTTGTGGCCAAGAAGGATTTCACCTTTTCTTCATGTAGCTTATATTTCAAAACAAATGACCAATCTTGTCGAAGCTTCAGGAGTTTCTGCTTTTGGTATTGATCGGGATCACTGATTTTTTCTAGCCTTTGGAGTTGGAGGAAGAGCTTGATGGGGTCAATGGACGAGAGTTGCTCTATTTTGCTTTGATGTCTCTGGCGCGACTGAATTTTTTGCTTGTTTTTCTGTTCGTTTTTTCGTATATCCTTTGCAAGACTGTAATTTCCCCGGATCATTTCGAGACTGTCCTGATGTGGCAAGGATGACTGACTGAGTGAGTTCAAGATGGCCCCGAACTATGAAGACCCTCGAGCGAGAGCGCACTTCATCCCCCAGTTGTACACACCTTGCGTCACAAGAGTATCCATTCTTCATGTGAATTTCATGATTGAGTTCTACTTTGGCTATGAAATCGCAATCATTGGTGAAATTACCTTTGAATTCCTTGTAAATGCTTTCTTTTCTGAAAACTCCCTGTAAAATGCTTTCTTTTCTCAAACCCCACCCCAAGGGAATCAGCCTCAAGCAGCCAAATGATGCGCACTACTTAGCTCCACAACTCAATATGACAGATTTTTAGAAACTTGCTCTCAAGTCATGAACAAATTAAGCTCAGATACGCAAATGGCGAATCTCAATCCGCGAAATGACATCCCTGTTGAGTCACTTGATCTTATCAGAAATCGACTCCAACAGGTGCACCAATCGCTCCGAAAGTTGGCTGATCAAATCAATCAAACAAATAGAAACCCCAAGGCCAAGCTCCCAAGTTATCTGAGTTTGCATGGCCAATTCCAAGTCTTGATCACACAATTGCATAGTGTTGCGTCTCAGCTAGATCACAACAGCGAGATTTTAGGTTCCACAAATGCATACCCCCTCCCAAATTTTCCTACTACTCAGTATGAGGGATTGGTCACGACTCTTTTGCGAAAAAAACCCTTACCGGCAGTTGATGAGTGGGTTGATGAGGCGATCAAAAGTTGTGACACATTTGAGGTAACTACTGCAAAAGATAATGAATTCGCTGAATGGTGTCACTCAAAAGTCAAAGAATTAGCAGCAGACGTGAACTTCGACGGGTTTTTAACCGAGGCAGAGATAAAATCCGCCCAGACAGGTGACCAGCTAGATAATAACGTTTCTAAAGAAACAAAGGCTGAGGCCTTCGACTTTGTGACAGCAAAACCACCGATGAAACCGAGCATTGTGATTAAATTTTTAACCCATGGTGTCATCGAGTGAATTTTCATTCTAAAGCGGTCTGTTTTATTTCGCTAGTAAGATTATTAGGACTGTGATATACAACTTGCATTGCGTCTTCTTGTGAGTCTGGGGTCAGACTTCATGAACGGTGATCGTCAAAACCTAAAGAGCCTCTGCATCATCGATAGAAAGAAAGTCATAGAAGTATAAAATCGCGAATATAATGAATGCAACAGCACCGCCCAACGTAACATTTCTCATCGAGATTCTCTTGGCTAAAAGCTGGCCACCAATGGTAGCAGCAGCAGTACAGAGACCATGGCCAACAATAGCGCCCAATATCACGAACCAGTAGTCCGACCCTGCGGCCATAGCAATAGTCGCGATTTGAGAGCGGTCACCCCATTCTCCCAAAAACGTCATGACAAAGACCTGAATCCAAACAGGGGAAAGAATAAATGATGCCAAATTCGTCAACTGCAATAAAATCGTCGACTTCTTGGATGCGGCACGAGACGCACTTTCGCCTTCTTCGAGGTTCGACAACTGAATGTTCATATCGCTAGCATGCAATTCTTCCTCCACCTCTGCCATTTCCTCCCCCACACCCGCGTCCTTTGACATGGCGCTGCCCTCCCGGAATAGCTTGAATCCAAAAACGACAAACAAAAAAGCAGCGAGAAGTTTCGTTATCTTTTCTGAAATCAAGGTAGGTAAAGCGTGGCCCACTATTCCCAGTAATACAGTCATGATCGCCAAAGCAGAGAATCCAGCGGAAAACACCACATACTTAGAGTGTTTCATGGACATCAAAGCTGCGATCAAAAACGTTTTGTCCCCAATTTCTGATACAATTATCATGGAGGTTGACATGTAAAATGACTCTAGATGATCATCTTCCTTCTTTGACTTGTCAGCATTACCTGAGGCGAGCTTGGAGGGAACATTATCAGCATCGGTAATTTTGTCAACTCCCAACGTAGATCCCGCAGCTGGCTTTAGATCCGATTTCTGAATATCTGTGGACGCAGTCAAAGCTGTTATAGCGAAAACTGAGAGCAAAAGGAGAGGCGATGTCAATCTCATGGCGGTGGTATCGTAGGTAGGTCTCGATTCACGAAGCTGGTCATCAGATATTGGTCGTAGAGGATTGGAAGGGCATGTGAGGTACTGTGCAGAAAGCGCATTTCACAAAAAAAAAAAAAAAAAAAAAACCGGAAAAACCATATCTTATCCGGATGATATGAAGAATTCCTCAAGGTCTGCAAAAAGGTCTGCAATGTTCTTTAAGCGCGGGGAATTCATCGATCACATATGTGCCAAAAAGCGAACTATTTATCAGCAATAATTTGATCCAGATTTTTCATTATAACTCAACTTATTTTTTTTTTTGAGGCACCGCGTCGACATTTGCGAACAGCGGCAAATAGTAACACAACATGAAAGACTCGCGTTTCGCGCATGCCAATGCTTCAAAGACAGTAACTGAATTAGCTCGATCTCGTAATTGTGAAAGTGCTGATTTGCTCGTGTCAAGTATTTTTGACATTTGCTCGACCCAAAAAAAGCATAAGACCGGACAAAGGAACCCACAAAGAAATGAATTAAAGCGCATTCTGTTGCATTAGAGTCAGACTTCTTTATACAAATGTATTCAATTCGTTTGGATCTCTTAAATTCAGGTTTGAAACTAAAGGAACGCGCAAGACTTCCCAGGACCGCATACGAGAATTATTTGTTGATTAAGTCTTAAACAAAAAACCTCAGTTCCGAGGATAATTTGGTGCTTGGCTAGCGATTTAAAAATGCTCATACACATAATGTCGTATATCTCGAAAAAAACTTTTCTTTCTTACAATGTAAATTCGCTGTCCTCTTCTTTTTGTT
>JAJLZY010000068.1:0-57534 GCA_030564885.1 Metschnikowia kofuensis (nom. inval.)
CATTTATTAATCTTTAGGTAGAGACGGGAAGATAAAATGGTTTGAGAGAGCGGAACTGGGCAGGGCAGAACAGAACAGAACAGAGAAAGATGGTAATTTATGAATGAAATTGGGAGAGCTAATGGAGGAAGGTCACGTGACCGAGCCCCACCCGAGGTCCAAAAAGCTATTGCGTAGCTTCAGTAAAGTGGATTTCGACTGATAAGAAAAGCGTTCATTATAGACAGTTTTGTTAAAGAACCTTGGAGCAAATTGAAATTAGGAAAACATCGACACTTCTTGCATATGGGCTTGCCTTTGCAACAGTGCTGGTGGCAAGGGACAATGCACGTGACCTCGACGCAGAAACGAAGGATGGAAAACGATGGCCAGCAAATTTGATCGACTAGCATCTCTTGATGTGCTTTGCGTTTCAAAACTCCAAAAGCTTGACCAATACTTGATCTCAACGTTCGCTAAGATTCTTATCTACGTTTTCAATTCAGTGATTCATTGGGCTCATTAGGTTGGACGCAACCTAATTCTTACATTTGACTCGAGGTCCTCTTTCTTTTCGCATCTCATCCTCTGCGATTTACCCTAAATTTCTCTGTGTAATCGGCTTCACTTCTTCGTATTATCCGTAATGAAGCGTATACAAAACCGCTGCCTCTAAGCACCTCGAGTCTCGCTCTCGCTACATGTTCTACTCACTCATTTGCTTCGTTGGTGTATTAAGTATACATAGAAAGGATTACACAGATCAAAGATCAAAATGACAAATGGGTTGGGGTAGCATGAGTGTTTAGGCTCTCCTTGTCATTTAGAACTTCAACAAGTGTGGCTTGTCGCCGCTCTTCAAGGAGAAAGAGGAGGACAAGTATTGTTTCAACAATGGGGTCTTCTTGATCTCGGCAATCAAGGCAGCGTCGATGGTCTTCTGGTCAGCGACTCTCTCGGCCTTGATCTCCTTCTTTGGCTGCACCTCGTTGAAGAAGTCAGCCTCGGACTTCTTGGACTTGGGGGTCTTCTCTCTGGCAAAGTAAGCGGCGTTGTACTTGGCAACGTCGACGGACTCGACGTTGACCTTGGTGGATGTGGCGATCACGTAACGGGCGTTGACTCTTCTCAATGGGACACCGTTGACCTTGAATGGGCCAGTGACCAACAAGGTGTTGTCGTCCAAGTGCTTCAAGTAGACAACTCTCTTGCCTCTGAATCTACCAGCCAACAAGATCAACACGGTACCTGGGACGATCGACGCACGCAACTTGTGTGGGCGAACAGTCTTTCTAGCCTGTTTTGGCACAGCAGAGTCTGGGGATGGGTACCACTTTGGTGCCTGGAGGAGTTAGTATAAGATGGAGATGGGTTAGATATAGGGTGGTGAGTTGAACGAGGGTAAATAAACGAGGAAGAAATCACGAGCAGAGGATCAGGAGCAGAGAACCGACGTGGACAGAGGTGAACTGAAGTGAGATTAAATACTTCATCACGACATATCCAAGTATACGGCTATCGATTAGGTGACTTGCTCATAGAGATCCAACACCTTGAAGTCTTGGTCTAGTATAGACTGTGTCGCATATTTCAGATGCTGATATTTTGGTCGTCAAGGGCAAGTTTCATAGGTAGAGCAATCGTGTTGCTCTAGAATCTCCTTAACAAAACATTCATCCATGACCTCGGGGAAAATATGCTCTCAATGTGGAAATGGATGAACATCTATAATCTAGGAGCGTGCGTTTGACCTCGCTCAGAGGGCCATTGCAAATCACCAATAGTGCCAAATACCACAAGTCTCTTTATTCCATTCGTTCGAATTCTCCACTTAGAAGCCTTCCGCTTCGCCTCGTCAACTGACAGCCCTTTCTTAGCAGGTGTTACATACAATCTGGCTCATTTTTGTCTAGTTCTGGGAGGATAGAATAAAACAGCTATGGATTATTTTCCAAGCAGTGCGTAAAATTCTCACGGATTTTTTTTTTCTCGCAGCCGGGGAGTGCACGGGGTGCCGCGGGAGGTCTGGGTGTTTGGCGCTTTGGCCCTGTAACTATGGGAAAAAGCAGTCACGGCCCGCACGTGCAAGGCTACCGTCGCGAATGTTACGTCTTGTCTCGTCGGTTCAGATGGTAACGGAGTGGAGTGAGGTTTGGAAAAGGTTCGTGGGGAAAGAGATGGAAATTCTGGAAGCTCTTGATGGTTTATTTTGAATTGAATTTGGAAATGCTGAACTCGAGCCATGCATACATTTCGAAATTTCTTCCCCTGGCTGCTTTGACTTGATGGGACGACAGTGTTTGCTGTTGTGAGCTCTGTGTCACGTGACTTTTGCTGCGGCCCTCTGAATGGGTGCGAAATCGCGGCCTCATTTGCAACGAAACCCTGTCACTAATGTGATATGAATGATAACAAAATGGGGGTTGGATCAACACGCCAATAGAGAAAGAATCGAGATATTTTTCTGATAAGAAAATTCGGATCAGCGATGTAGAATTGAATGTACGCCACGTTGGCTATATGAAGCATGCCAATTCCAAGAAAGGCTCTTGAAACTTTGAAAGGAGCAAATCAAGTAAGTCAATTATTAAACGATTATGCCAGACAGCCGCCGGACAGATGTCATGATTTAATGTTCATTTAGGATGATATGGTCAATATCCAAGCGTGGAATTCAAGTCGTCATTTTATTAGATACTTCTTGGATCTGAATGATATGCCAGTAATGGAAGGATCAGTATGTTTGTAGAAATCAAAGTGACATTATTTGATAAGAGCTGAGTCTGATCATTCTCGCATGTTGCATCTGGATTTGTCCCATACAGATGATCTGTATCAATTTCATTCAAGTAGAACAATACCCAAAAGTTGCCACCTTTCTGGAATTGGCAATGCATGATCATGCTTTTTAATCATGCTGATTATAAACAGGCTAGGGTTAATCTGAGAAGGTAATCTGAGAAGTAATCTGAGAGGCTGTGGCTCATATGCATCCTGTTTCAGCACTTTGCAAAACTTAAGGGCGACAGTTTCCTTGAACCCGTAGATCATATAAAAAATCGAAGAAGTCAAGGATATCATCAAGCCCCAAGCTTGTGGATCGGCCGCTTGCAGTCACGAAACGACCCGAACCAACATGGTACACTAATATGTGCCTCAAACTTTGTTCACCAACCTTAGGCCCCACCTTCGTGCTTTCCCCTAGAATCCAAACTACAATCTCACACAAATGACACATGATAAACATAACAATGTCTAGAGTCTATACCATAATCATCCGATGAAAGGCCTCACCAAGAGCCCCTCTAGGCGCGTCTTCTGCATCTATCATGAAATTGTTTCTCGAATTTTCAGAACCCCTCTACAACTGTGCCTGAACGTATCTCAAGCGTACGTTCAACACGCCGCTGCTGACATGAAGCGCAATGGGCGCGTCTGAGTCCACATACTCCAGCAACCTGAGCTCTGCGCTGCCCAAAACCTTGTTTTTCCCAAAGTGGTGGTGCTCACGCACAGTGAAGCTCAAAATGGAATCTGGAGGCGCCTTGAACACAAACGTCTCGTTCCAGCCACACAGTCCGTCGACAGGCTTTGTCGCCCGCGTCTTGTGGATGTCCTTTGTCTTTACCGCAGAAACAACAGCGGTTCTGATCTCCAAGGCAGAGGAGCCAAACCCGGTCGCAGTCAAGATGTTGACTCTGCCCGGAATCCCGTCGGGTCCAAACACCGACAGATTCACCGAGCTGATGTCTGTGCTGCCGCTTACGCCTCTTCTGTGGCCCATGAGTGCGTTAGGTTTTTGAGGTGGCGGCAAGAACTCTGGGGCCATGTTGGGAATGGCACCTTCAAGTGAAGGAGGACGATTGTGTTTCATCTGTTCCTCGGGAGAAGGCGCGCCTTGTCTGTTGTCTTCTTCCTCTTCGTCCTCGTCCTCGTCTTGTTGGTCTTCGCCATCTTCGTCGATTTCCGACCCATACATCTGGGACTCGAGGTCTCCCAGCTTCCGAGACCTGTCTCCAGACCTGTCTCCAGACCTGTCTCCAGACCCTCCAGACCTGTCTGCAGAAGCAGAGTTGCGGGTCTGCTCCGTCTGGAGAGACATCTGGTCAGTCGAGTTCTTTCCTCCCTTGGCCTTGTCTGTCCCGTCGGAGTCCCCGTCGGCGCGTTTTTTCAGACGCCCAAACCCTTTGAGGAAATGCCCGCCCTTGGTCACGCCATCCGAAAGCAACCCCGCGCCGCTGCCCACGACGTTTGTGGCTATGCCCGCGCCACCACCCACAATCTTCAAAGGTGCACTGGCAATGTCCCGGAGATCGATCGGCAAGCCGCCCTTGGCCGAGAGCGACGGCCGCACGTACTCGGGCCGGAACGTGGCCCGTAGGCTCAACACACCCAGGGTATCCAAGGCGACTTTGAACGGCGTGGAGTTGTTTGGAGCAATGGTGGAGAGGTCGACGTTGGCACGGCCCAACAACTTATCGTCGTGGGTCAAGTCCCAGTCGTAGACCTCAAGCAAGAGCACCTGGCGCGAGCGCGACAACATGGGGAACTCGATGGCGTCGTTCCACAAGGGGTCCAAAGTGCGTCTTTTCTTGTCTGTGCGGTGGATCTCGACCCCGTCCAACCTCACCACCACCAAGGGGTCGGACTTGCCGTTGCTGTCTGCCGCAGGCAAATTTTCGCCGGCCAAAATGTCCAACTTGAGGTGGCCCACGTCCAACACGGTGTCCAAGGGCGCCAACTTGACTGCCGTGGGGATGAACTCGACCTGGACGGAAACGCTGTTTTTCTCGTTGATCCGGAGCGTGACGGGCCGCTCGTAGCCGCGCTCAAGGATATCCAACAACGCGTACGTCTTTTCCGCCACCACGTGTTTTGCGTCCTCGACCTCGCGCCGCTTCAGAACACGGAATATCACGTTGGAGTTCGGCAAATCGCGGATGAACGCCTCCGCGGCCGTGGCCACGGTCAACGTGCGGGTCTCGGCCTTTGGCGTCACGTTGGCAGGAAGCAAGTGGTCGTCAAACAACGTGTGCAAGTACATGTCGGGCTTCGAGAACGACGCGCTCAACACCAGCACCACCGCGGTTCCGGCCCGGTACTGGATGGCTTTTTCGAGCGGGATGTGCTGTTTTGGAGGCTCCGGGAGCTCGTCCTCCTGCATGTCGAGCCACTCGTACTGGCCCGGGTTCTGTTTGAACAACTGCTCGTCGCGTGCCTGCTGCTTGCGCTCGGCCTCGCGTTTCTCCTCCTTGAGCCGCTTGAGCTCGTCGAGGTTCTCCGCCTGCGCCCTGGTGTATACCGGGAGCGTCGGGATAAACGACACCAGGTACTTCATGGTGCCGTGGCCCTTGCCGTTGTAGAGCACGGGCTGCTCAATGACCTCGCTGGCGCCGTCGTAGCCCAAGAAGTACCCCTGCTCGTTTTTCTTCAAGAAGTCCTTGATCAGCACGGCACACGACCCCAAGGGCCGGTCCTTGCCCTCGGCCTCGGCGTCCAAGATCTCCAACAAGATGTGCTGGTGCTCGTTGGCCACGGGCAAGAAGAACACCTGGTTGAAGTACGGGTCCGACGTGTTGGCAATGATCGGCGTCTTGGCCTTCAACTTGCCGCTCTGCACGACCCGCACGTAGGGGTCGACGTCTCCTACAGACTCGAGGTTGATGAGGCCCTCACACTCCCTCAAGTGCACGCGCAACCCGCCAATGGGCGCGTCGGTGTAGAGCTCCGTCTCCTCGTTGTGCAAGGAAATGGCCTTCCACTTGGCGCCGATCCGGAAATGGGCAGGCCGCCCGCCAGGCACCACGGGGGGCGCCGTGATCCACTGCTGGCCACGGGAAGACTCGAAAATGATGTCCTGCAAGTTTGTGTCGAGGCGCCCCACGATCGTGTCCTCGGCCAGGTCCTTGACTATCACCCGGACCAGCGTCAGCGACTGCTGCGTGATGAGCGACTCGAACGTGACGCCGAAGTCGGGCTCGTTCGATTTCTTGAGCCGGCGAGACGTCTTGATCAAGTCGCCGTTCACATACACCTCTGCATACGGGTTCAACATGCCAATGACAGAGCCCGAGAGGTCGAGGTCGGTGGCGCCAAACACCGAGAGCTTCATGATTCCGGTCTCCAGGTCGATGTTGTCTTCCTTTGTGCCGTCCTCCAAGACCTGGGGCGGGATGGCGCCATGCCAGCGCACGTCAAACTCGAGCTTGCCCACGACCTTGCCGGACTCGACAATGTTCTTCGAGATGCCCTGCTGCACCTCTTCCTGGAGAAGGTCGGCCAACGAGAAGTCAACTATCCCGAGCGGCTGGTCCTCCATCTTGTCTGGAAGCAAGTGGAATACGTTGAACAAGAGATGGTTGCCCTCCAAGGCGTTGACCAAGACGTACTTCGTCTCCAAAAACACCGGGTTTGTGGTGTTCTTCTTGACCGACGTCTTCTCCGACACTTCACCATTGTTTGAGATCTTGAGCTCCACATACGGGTTGAACACATTGTCCTTGACCTCTGACGTGCACTTCAAATCGACAATGCGCTTAACTTTGACTGCCAACACGCCCACAGAATCGTTCAGCTGCTGCGCCATGAGCTCCTCGACATCGATGTCGAGCGAGTTGGGGGCGTACAACATAGGTCTCAAGTTCGAGTGGATGAGCCCATTGACAAACGACGCCAAGCCGGGAATAAACGACATGATGTCGATCCCGAAAGTGTCGCCTCCGACAGGTTTCAACGCATAGTCAATCACCGGAGGCTCGAGAAACTGCACAGACACCAACTTCACGTGCGGGAAGTTGTCGTTCAACTTCAACTTGATGTTCATGCGGCCGGTGAACGACATGTCCTCGACCAAGATCGGCAAGCTCTTCAGAATGAACGCCTTGCCCACCGTCACACCCAAGGCAACTTTCGGGTTGATTTTCTTGCGGATCTCGTTGCGCGTCATGTCGTCGGTGTCGTTGGGCGTGAACGAAAACGCCCAGTCCATCTCTATGTGGTCTTTGCCCTTGCGAGTATAGGACTTGATCGAGTCGACACGCGGCGCCTTGGACCCCAACGTGAACTCCTCGAGAGAAAGCGCCTCGATTCCAAAGCCTGGCGCCTGGTCCTTCAACACGTCGTTGGCCTGGAACAACACCATTTCAGACAACGCGGGCATGTAGATGACCCAGAACTTGGCCATGAAGGAGTTCAACCACTCCATGGTCTCCAACTCGTCCTCTAGGCGGTTCGTCGAGTGCACGCGCAGCATGTCGTCACGGATGTCTCGGTTGAACCGGCGGAACTCGGCCCGGTAGACCGAACTTGCGCTCAAAAGCACCACGGGAAGCCACAAAATGCTGAATCCAAAGCGTGCGAACATGTAGGCAAAAAAAGATACACCGACCGGAATCACGGTGTTCCAGAACCAGTCGCCGTAGAAATGGTCGATCACGTAGTCCTCGATTGTCTTTGTCACTTCCAACGCGTGCAATTTATCCACGGTAGGGTCCATTTCCCACGCGCCAATTGGCTTCCATGAAAACGTGGGCTTGCTGTGCTTGAGCTGCTTTTTATCATGCTGGTTGTTTTCCTGCAGCGTCTGTTTGCGCTTTTGTTTTTCTCTCTCTTTCTCCTTTTCTTCGTCGTTACGATTGGCACTGCCATCTACGGGTGCCTGGACATGGGAGGCGTCTGCTCTGCGTTCTTTGTTTTTCTGTGCAACGTCGTCTTTGTTGGCCGCAGCGCCATTCGGCTCGAAATTGCGGGGCTTGCCGTCCTGAGCTGGTTAGTGAGAGATACGAGAAGAGACAAAGGTAATCATTAGGTGTCTTTTCCGGTGTTTTTGATGCATTTTGAGTGCTTTTAGTGGCCCGAAATTGTGCTAAGATGCCCAGGATCCTGGACCCTTTCACCACGAACTCAAATTCAAGTTTCACATCAGACATTGCTGAACAGCAGCGGAAATTGACATTAAAGACATGAAAGACATACACTTGTCATCTGATTTTACAGCGAGAAAAAACAGGCTAGAGAATTGGCTTATGGAAAGCAGACAGATCGTGACGCTATGATGCTAAATGCGCTGGGTTGCTCGAGGTCGGCACGTCTCTACGCAGTGGGGCTTAAGTATGACCTGCACCTAGCCGGGGACAAGTGATGATTTGTGCAACGCTCTGACAAGGCTAGCGACCCGGTCGCGCGGCACGGGTCTATATGCAGGAGACACATACAGTATGCACGTCGCGGGCCTCGAGAGGCAGTTGCAGTTTCTGTCAGGGGGTGGGGATCGAGCCTTATCGGGCCTCGGCTGGATCTAGGGAAGGCTGGAGCAAGTATAAAGTTGGGTCATGTGCCGAGACTAAAAGTTGAGAATTTTCAGATGATTCGGGACGATTGTCAAAGAGTGTTTTGTTTACAAAAGTTTTTTTTTCCCTCGGGCTACTAAGTGCCATGCCATGCCGTTTCATTCTGTCTTCGGATCAAAGACTGATCGCATGGTTATGGTAGGGTTCCATATTTGATGAGCAGATCTGGGATTCAATTCTAAAATGTAGAGCAAGTAAAGTGTTCAATGTTTGGAATAAAGGAATATATGTATAACTTTAGCTGAATTGACGTTTTCAAACAAAAGGAGGGCTGCTCACTTCTGATTGTCATCATTTCCGAAGTCTACTCTGAGTAAAATTTCTTTTCACTTCTCGAGGTGTTTATATGCGATTGTTCGCTGTTCAGGTATGCATTATGGTCAATTTTGGGGAAAAGCTGGGTTTTCAAGAGTTGAATATTGGCTTCTTTGCCATACAGTGAGTAGAAAACCGATTCCATTGAACAGCTCTCTCTTGGTCAACCTCGCTTTTATTTGCCAGTGATTTTTCCAAGACAGGTGAACCATGCCGGAGCTCGACCCAAGGATTCATTCACGGCTTTTGGTCAAGTATCGACAATATCATGCGTTCAAGATGGTCAAAGAGAATGTGTGCTATGCCGAATTCACGCAAACAGATTGCTTCACACAAAAAAAATTCCAAACACCGAAGGGAATATCAGCTTTGGACCTAAATCTTTTTGAAAATGAGATTCTTTAATTCTTTGGACTTCAGCGATGGCCGCCCAAGGCAATGTTTTGAACTACGACCATAGATAATCACGGGCGACACCTGTTTAGTTTAATTAATGCAATTGTGTTGCCCATCACGGACATTAATTATTTGCAATGCTTTGGCACCGATATGACTCGAAAAACGTCACGGTCTCCTACATCTGTAGCCCGAGGTATCACACAAGAACCCCACTTTTGAATGAACAAGCATCAGAGGTTTCAAAGCTTGTGATATGGTTCTTGAAGCTCGATACCTCTACCGTTCAAATCAAGAAGATCACAAACCGATACATAAAGGGCATGTTGTACCATTGTCTCTATGTACGGCTCTATGTACGGCTCTATGTACGGCTCTATTTACGGCTCTAATTTCGACTCTCTACAAAGCAGAAGTCATAACATCCATTGGTAACTCAAAATATAATATGCGTCATTTGCGTTTTGCGTCATTTGCAATTCGCTAATGCCGTACACTTGTCTAGCCACGTGCAGACAAGCATTTCTTTCCCGTGAACACATGCATGCTTGAGCAGGACACCAAGCAAAGGTGATCACGAGACCTACGTTACCATGGATTGGGCAGTCAAGTTCGACTATTTTCTCAACCTCGCTTAGATCTGATCGTAAGTGAGACCACAAATTTATTTCAGATCTTTCTTTAATGAGCTCAGCACAGTCTCTATAATTACAGAACCGATCTCAACACAGTCTCTATAATCGCCGAACCGATCATAGCACAGCTCAAAAGAATCAATCTGATCTCAATTCCAATACCCGCAGAACTACACTCCCGGCCAATGCCAATACTTCTCAAATGGTGTGTCTTATTAATATATAACAAAAGACGAGCCGAACGCTCCTCGTGTAAACACTTAGACGGTCTCCAAGACAACGTCCTTGAAACCAGAAGAAACCTTCTTTCCCTTCTCCTCGGTGGAGGTCTCTCCGTGCAAAGCCAACAAGGAACCCAAGTCGAACTTAGGTTGCTTCAACAACTTGACCTTTCTGATGTGGATGTTTTGCAAAGGCAAGATGGATTGCGTGGACTTCTCAATCTCACGGCCAATCACCTCGGGGATCAACTTGGAGGTCAACTGGGCCAAGGTCACGTTGGACACCTCTCTCTGCATGATCTCAATCATCTTCTTTCTCACGTCTCTCAACTTGGAGGACTTGGCGTACGAGGTCTTCTTGACCTGGTTGGCCTGTCTCTTGGTGAAGGCAATGGCAAACACACGCAAGACGTAGTCGTCGGCGGTCTTGACCGTGACGTTGGCCTCAACCAAAGATTGCCATTTTCTCACCAAAGATCTCAACTTGTCGGTGGTGAAGTCCAAGCCGTGGAAGTTGGTCAACAAGTTCTTACCTTGAACCTCGTCGACTCTCAACTTGACCTTTCTGTAGGAGTGGTCCTCGGAGCCTTGCAAGTCTGCGAGGCAGAACTCGAAGACACGGCCCTTCAAGCCGTCGGAGGCGTTTTTCAAACCGGTGGATTTGTTGATCAAAGTCTTACCGGCGTTTCTGTTCTCGAACGTGGTAGGGGCCTTGATGTCGTACCATTCCTTCTTGGTGAATGGGTCGACGACCTTCTTCTTCATTCCCTTCTTGCCCTTAGACAATCTCTTGTTCTTACCAACAGCCATGATGAATTTCGATAAGTATGAAAGAGCTAGTAGGAAAAAATTAGGTGGTTTTTTTCTCGCGAGTATAATTTTTTTCAATGCGCGGACGCTCGCAGCAGGCTCTGCTGGTGCTAGGGCCTGGGGCCTGCACACAGGGCGGGTCTGTGCTAGCTCTGAGCGCTACTGTTGGCTGAGAATGGGGCTGCGGTCGTGCGCACGCGGATCTGGGCCTGTGCGTGGTCACGTGACCCTTAGGGCTCGTGCCCTATCTCTCACATCAGAGCGGCCCGGGGCTTGCGAAGATGGAGACGTGCGACTTCTCTTAGTTAATGAGGCCGATTCACCGGTAGCTCTGTGAAATGAAATGCAGGTTGATGCAGATTGATGCTGGAGGTGTTTTCAGTAGTTTTCGGTAGTTTTATTCTTTTTTTCTATTTTGTTTATTTGTCTGTACTTCTGATCTTCATCCTTATGATCCGTCTTTCTTTTCTATTTTTTTTTTATTCATTCTTTTATTCATTCTTCCGTTTTTTCCTCTGGGCCAATGACTTGGGGCCTGTCCCCGAATTCTCTACTGTTCTATTTGTTCGCGCACCTTGCTACCAGCTCCTTGTGACTGTCTCTCAGATTCTCAGTATTCATCTGGAAAGGCAAAGAACACCTCATATCGAGTGCCGGGTTTGCTCTTAAATGCATGATGACATCATACACTATGGACAGCGCAATACATGTCCGTAAGAAGCTAAAAAAGAATGGGCTTTTTTTCATTGATGAAAAAGAAAACTTGCAGTAAAAGCAAAACATGGGCTTATGATGATACCCTAAATTCATCACTGAACTCATCAAAATGAGCGAGGCCGTAGGGCCTTCTTATCTTTGAAACAACTTACTCTCCTCTATGTTTCTTGACACGCTTCGGCTGTTTCCGCCAATGAACCTTTTCATTTTTCGCTTCTTTGTTGCGATCTTTCGGCTGCGGAAAGAGTTGAGGAAGTTCAAAAAGATTATTATTTGATAACAGGTCGAAAGCTTTAATTGGCCTGCTGCTTCTTCAATTTCAAAATGAACTTAAGTTTTTTTCCAGATCATACTTTGAGCCATACAGTTCAGCTCGAGTTTAACGCACCAATGCTTTATTGAATATTATGTATCACAGACCATTCGGACTCTAATTGAGATGACAGTTTGAGTAAACCGCATGTTTGTAGGAGTAGACGAGGCTTATTTTTTTTCCTATCAATTAATTCCACGATCATCTTTGGATACAAAATTGAAGCTAATCCTTCTAGCATTCATTAGATTTATAGAGCCACACCATAGTAGTTGACGCACAGTTTCAGGTCTCAAGTGTGAAAAGACTTATTCAAGACACAAAATTAACGCCCCTTCTGAGTTTATTATATACCAACCTACAAAAGCATGACAGCGCGTGAACGAAAGATTTGATCTGAATCTGTTACTGCACTAACATTTCGTTTGTGAGATTATATTTCAATTCAAGATCCCGCATGCCTTTGAATGACTCATTGACGTTCAAAATTATAATTGTCTAGCGAGTCTCTGCCTGCCTGTCACATGGCCTCCTAATAGCTTGATGTTTTACGCTCGTGTCCACGCGCTCGAGAATCCACAAATCGCGTATAATCATTCTTCAAAATTTATTTCTCACTCTTTGGATTGAAGATGCTGAGAGCAAAAATGCTCGAACTATTCCCGATCAGTCACTTGTTAGCTTATTATGCAGATTTGAGGTTTTCTTAAGAGCAAACTGGATTTTGAAGGGGAGTTCGGGCCTCAAATGAAATTGACAGCAACAATTGAACCAGCTTCATGGTCGTCTGAGACTTTTTCAGGATCGGAACATAAACAACTTCTGAAGAGAAAAAAAGAAGTTTTTTTGACATCTAAAATGCTGCTGATCCTACCTGATGAAATGAAGAAGTCAAAAAGGAGGCTTGGAAGAGCGGAAAGGATATCTTTGGACCTCACGTTCAGCAACTGAGGTACCACTGTTATCACTCCCGGGATTTCTGCCTTACGTAATCCTGAAACTTTTTGCACTCAGAAGCTTCATGTATCCAGTAGCTTCTCGTATTTTGTAGCTTTTAGTAACCTAAAACCTCTCATATTCTGAATCCTCTTGTATCCTAAATTGTTTGAAATTTGACGAATGAACCAATTTCAACTCTTCGCGCAAGGGTAGCGCCTCATTTGATCCTGGAATTATAGCAAATCATACTTCAGGTGTTTTCCGGGAAATAATCTGATGACCTTGGAGCCAAAACATCTCGAACTCCACAACGCACGAAATCATGATCACTCTCGTGGCCCTGGTTCACAACTAGTTATGTAAAGAACTAAGAGGCATTTCACCCGAAATGCAGCTCAAATAGAATTGTGGGCTTTGAAATCTATTCATACTAGTTGCTTCAAACCTGCTTACTTCAAACCTTGCTAACTTTGGCCTTGCTCACTTAAACCTGCTCGATCAGATTATGATCGATGCATACCTCTATGTACAAAAGTCGAGTAATGAACCACTAGGTCTGATTATTGATCCAAGGACCTTTTCTTCATTTATCCCTTTGAAATCTTCAAATGTTTTTTTTTTTCAAATCTATGATTCTTCTTATATCTTTGATGATATTGTCTCCAAATCGTTAATTGTTGTTCTTCAATTCGCAGGTGCTAGTATCATCCGCCCACACTCTCATAGAGTTCTTCGAGAGAGGTGGCTAGACTACCCCTCGAATTCTGACCGGTCCAGAACACTATCCAAACTTACAATAGTCTAGTAATTCAATGTAAATTACTAAGCAACTTTTGGACCAAAAACGCAATGAAAAAAGGAACCCATGTTCAAATCTGAGTCAGTGGCTGTTATAAATTGGCATGGGAAAGTGGCGGCGTATTTTGCAGCCGGAGCCGCGCAAGCAGCGCAAGCAGCGCAATCACGTGACCCGCTCGCACTTCCTGGGCAGTTCGAACGCGGTCCGGAATTCGCGATTCGCCCGCATGACAACACCTGGTACTCAGATCCAGATCCAGATCCGGAGTCTACCATCATTGATCCTGGTTCGGTCTATCGATATAATCTTTTGCAATGGAGCCCGAGCAGCAAAGCAATCAGTATGTATTTTGAGAATGTGTCACACGGCAATCCTAGATCTTCATTTTATCAGAAGACAATGCCTTGTATATTAGGTCTTATGTTTTGGATCGTTTCAGACTGCCTTTGGGATATGATATGGGGTACTTGAGCCTGACTTCTTCCAGTTTCGAACGCAAGTTTTCACCATCTGACATACAATGTGAGATTTTTTTATGATATTGCTTCAATGACCCATTTTCGGGACCTTTGGCCTATTTCATATTGGATTCAAATGTTGTAATGTCTTCCCCCAAGTCACGTCTTTTCTGTCTCCTTTATGTCATGTCTTGTATCTTTGGTCTCCCATTTTTCCACTTATCTTGCACCTTTGTCCCTCCTTACGCCTTCAGAATACTAACAATTTAGAGTGGCTCTCAAAGTCGGCCTCATTGGCGATTCTCAGATCGGGAAAACCTCGCTCATGGTCAAATACGTCGAGGGCCTGTTTGACGAGGACTACATCCAGACTCTAGGGGTCAATTTCATGGACAAAAAGATCCTGATCCGGAGCACTCACATCACGTTTCTGATCTGGGATTTGGGCGGACAAAAGGAGTTCATCAACATGCTTCCACTTGTCTCGAATGATGCCGTGGCGATCCTATTTATGTTTGACTTGACCCGGAAGCTGACACTCAACTCCATCAAGGAATGGTACAGACAAGTGCGGGGCTTCAACAAGACGGCGATCCCGTTTTTGATCGGTACAAAATATGACGAGTTCATTGATTTGCTGCCGCAGGACCAATTAGAAATCACACATCAGGCAAAGAAGTTCGGCAAGGCCATGAAGCTGCCGGTGATATTCTGTTCCACGAGCCACTCGATCAACGTGCAGAAAATCTTCAAGATCATTTTATCCAAGGCGTTTGACTTGAAGTTGAACCTAGAAGAAATCGTCAATGTCGGCGAGCCCATTCTCGTGTATAAATAAGGGTGATTTGGACTTCACTTTGTGTCATGATAATGGCAAAGCCTGGAATGATTCTGGAAAATTCGAGAGGTTCACGGTGAATGCTAAAACGTTGCCACAAAGAAGCCACAAAGAAGCTAGAAAGAAGCCACAAAGAAGTCACAAAGAAGAATCTACGAAGCTATAAAGAAGCCACAAAGAAGCCACAAAGAAGCCACAAAGAAGCCACAAAGAAGCCACAAAGAAGTCACAAAGAAGCCACAAAGCAGCTATGTAATGATCTTGGTTGGAAATTTGAGATCTCGGGATACAGAGAATTCTAATATCATGCAGAAGAAGATTTGCTATTAGGTCATTGCCAGATTTTACTAATATGGGCTTGGCTCGTTTGGACATACGCTTCATCACACAGATGGGACAAAAAAAGCAAAGACTTAGACAAGTTCTGACATTTCGTTGCGCTAGTCTGAAATTAATCGAGGATGTGTACATCAATCTTTGGTTGGGATGAAATACATGGACAAGCTTTCTTTTGGAGCATATCTCGATATGTCAAGTATGCAACAATGTGCTCATACTCGGTTCATGTTTGTTCTCTCTTTCAAGTGAGCCTTTCAAGCCTGATTTGGGTATCTACGAACTTCGAGACAAAGTGCAGGTGGACTGGCCAGGCGCCATTCTCGTGGCTCCGTCACCGTTGAATTTCTAACTTTCATAGAGAATATACAATCTTACGAATGCTTGAAAGCCAGGTCATTAATAGTTTTAAGGAAATCTTTTTTAGACTTCAAGAGGCCAAAGCCTCCAATCTTAGGATCAAGCTCGATGTCAATAAAGGAGGAGAACTGCACCTTGCCTCGCCTTATTGAAAAGACCAAAGATCTTTGAATGAGCATACCCGATATATCGAAAAATTTCTGAGGGGCAAAAACCTTCAACTTCGAGTTAAGAAAATATCGATAAATCATGACATGACTTGTTTGGATACCGCATAGTCTACTTTATGCAGATATACTTCACTGAAAGATGTAAATAAGAATATAAGCAAAATTAAGTTTTAGTTTGGATGGTGATATAACTCAAAAGTATGAACAGTATCAGATCGATATTCGAAAAGTTCGAACCTCCAAAACCTGGCGAGCTTATACAATTAGCCCGCTTCAGCAGAAAGTATACGCATGATTGAGAGCAAGTTGCTAGATATTTTCGTCATAGAAAAAACAAAAGACTATGAGAATTTTCATGTT
This sequence comes from Metschnikowia kofuensis (nom. inval.), assembly GCA_030564885.1. Lineage (NCBI taxonomy): Eukaryota > Fungi > Ascomycota > Pichiomycetes > Serinales > Metschnikowiaceae > Metschnikowia > Metschnikowia kofuensis (nom. inval.). The sequence goes on from JAJLZY010000068.1 coordinate 15,995, forward strand.
GACTCTCGCTTTCAAATTTAGATCATTTCCCGAAATATCCGTGGCTCATTGAAATCATTCAATTGTGACAGCGATGTGAAAAAGCAGGCGGATCATGGACATTAATAACTTTAGCGCACCAATACAAAACAATAAAAAAACTTTGGGGACATACCTAAATTCGACACCTGCCCCAAAAATAGCTATTCCACAATTGATCTTCTGGAAAAGTCAAGTCATTCTACCTTTTACTTTATTCTCTTCATACTTCACTTTCAAGGCACTTTAAAGTGCTTCAGAGCTGTCATAATTAGCTCATATTGCTAGCCTTCCGAAGAAAATCAGGCCGTATGCCAGACCTCACATTTCAAAGCGCGACTGCCCCCACATATTGAATCCATCGATTCAAAAGAAGAAGTGATCTCAAGGTTTGTTTAAGGGAACTTCTGAGACCATCTTTCACAAAATCGTGCTGACTCAATCTGAACCAAGCTTTTCAAATCGGGAAAAAACCTCAATTGAAATCTCGAGAACCTCACGACCTCAGCATTCCGGGACTTGAGCAGGCTCTTAACTCTTCACTGAGCGGGATCTTCAAAACTCATCTGACATCATAATACCTCTCTCTCCAAAGACGCAAAACCCACCTTTTTGCATCCCACAAACTCTGAAAAGATGGCAAAGCGACTCAAAGATATGGGCGACTGGAAACTCGTCTCCCAGGAGCCTACAGAGATGGTTTCTGGGCCGGCAACGCCTACTAGGCGTACGCGCCGAGGCATGCTGGAGCAGCCAGAAGGAGCAGTGGAATTGATAAGGGAATCTGACGGCACGGTGTTGAAAAAAGGCGACTGTGTGTTGATAAGCGGGGAACCAAAACGAGTGGCAGTAGATGGCGACTCGTACCATGCGGTGATAATTGAAATTTCCAGTAGCATCAACACATATGTGCAGATGCGTGTTTTGCCATTGGTGATGCCCGGCGACGATGCATCTCTAGAAAATTTGGGTGAAGTAGAGAAAAAGAAAGAGGGGGCAGGTGGTAGTAGATCGGAGGAAGAAGGTGGAAAAGACGAGAAGAACGACAGTTTTCCAGACGAGGAGAATGAGACGGACAAAACGAGTGCTCTAAAAAAAGAAGATGAAGAGAAAGTCGACATTGCTTCCAGCAAAGAGACAGATGGGTTTAGGGAGAGAAAGGGTGAGGATGGCGAAAAGGTCAAAGACAACTCCAACAGTTCAGGTCTTGTTGAGCAAAACAACTTGACTGAGAAGACAGCTGCTCCTCTTGGTGCCGAGAATAGTGAACTTAATGGAGTTGACCTGAAAAATGGCGGACACTTAGAAACAGACAGAGAACAAGCAATTGAAAATGTGCCTCAGACACCACAAAAACAAGAGGTCAATAATGGCAACGACAATGGCAACGACACTGGTAACGAAACAGACGACCTAAAGGAGATTCCTGAAGAGAACTCTGGATTTCTCAGTAACGAGCTACTCCTCACAGCGGAGCAGAATGATGTCTTGCTTCGTGACATTATAGACAAGGTGCAAGTTCTTTCTGCAGCACAATTTGCTCAGGTGGCGATGGACGCGTCTCTCGAAACCTCGGTCTTTATGTGCCGCCGAGCCACCGACCGTCACATCGAAAAATTCCTGACCAGTTTCGACTATTGTGCATGGCACGCGTTGCTCATGAGAAGCACTCCCGATGCCGTGCAATTTCTTGCGGAAAAGACCCTGATTATTGTATCGCCAAAGAAAAAACAGCGGCCCGTGAAGTCGATTCTGGAAAGATTCAAGCCTCTGGGCTCACCCTCCAAACGTAAGTTTACCGTGGTCAGCGACTCGGGAGATAGTCTGGCCAGTGAAGGCGACGAAGACGACGAACTGAGCACCGATTCCGACAGCTCTGAAGATTCTAGGCCCAAGACCAAACGCGGCACGCCAGCTAAAAAGCGGGGCCGCAAGAGAAAAGACGATCTGGCGCCGACAACCCCGTCTAAGCGTCATGCAGTGGCGAAGCAGGTCGCCAGCGTGCTCCTGCCGCACAATCGAGGGTTCAAGGTGAAAAGTGGATCGATTCTCTCGAGGCTTCCGTCTTTGTCACGGCAAGTCTCTGAACTGCGCCCTGATATAGGTGCCCACCGGGCCTCTGAGGCCTTCCGTGAACTCAGGGAAAAGCTCCACACGTCCACGCGCGTGTCCCTGCTTCCATGTCGAGAGGAGCAGCTCGGAGACATCTTTACAGCCTTGGAAACCGCCGTCGTGAACAAAAAGGGCACTTGCATCTATCTTAGTGGGCAACCAGGCGTGGGAAAGACGGCCACTGTGCGCGAAGCCATCGAATTGTTGCGTGCCAGTGTGCAGCAAGGGTACATGGACGATTTCGACTATTTTGAGCTTAATTGCCTTAGCTTGTTAGCGCCGAACGCCGCCTACGAAAAGTTGTATGAGCACGTGAGCGGAGTTAAAGTCACGCCGTCAAACGCGCGGCTTCTTCTTCAGGAATACTTCGCTCGAGACACTTTCGATGCAGAAAGAAGGCCGCTCATCGTGTTGGTGGACGAGTTGGACCAGCTTGTTACCAAGAGCCAGGAGGTCATCTACAATTTCTTCAACTGGCCCACTTTCGAACACTCGCAGCTCGTGGTATTGGCCGTGGCAAACACCATGGACCTCCCAGAAAGATTGCTTTCGAACAAAGTCGCATCACGTCTCGGCCTCAACCGGTATGCGTTCAGGGGTTATACTGAGCAGGAGTTGGGTATCATCATCGCACACAGACTTACACTTTTAAGCTCGCAAAACCGGCGCACTGTGGAGATTTCAGAGGAGGCGATGAAGTTTGCGTCGAAAAAAGTTTCGTTGGTCAGCGGTGACGCTCGGAGGGCATTGACTATTTGCCGGCGTGCGGTGGAAATTGCAGAAGAGGGCTTTTTAGCGTCCACAAACACAGACCTGGTCCCCGAAAAGCAGCAGTCATACAGTGTGCGGATCTCGCATATCGCCCAAGCGATCTCAGAAACTGTAAACTCGCCCGTAATGCAAGTCTTGCACAATTTGTCGTTTGCGTCGAAAGTAGTCTTGGCGACGGTGATTCTTCGCATTCGCCGGTCCGGAACGGGTGAAGTTCCTTTGGGAGACGTCATGGACGAAATGCGAAACTCCCTAGCCTTGCTTTCTACAAAAGGGTCAACCCAGGTGTTACGGAACTTGGCCAAGGATGCAGACTATGTGTCTTTATTGTACGGAGACGGGCACGCAGGCAATAAGACAGGGGTCAGGCTCCATCACATGACGCTGATCATCCACGACTTGGTGGAACAAGGCATTCTAGACCAACAAAACGTGCGCAGCAACCGCTACCGACTTGTCAGTTTGAAGATTTCTGAGAGCGAAATCACGCCTGTGATTCTGCGTGACCTCGACATCGCTGCCATGATGTAATGATATCGAGGTCATTAGCATGGGCTATACAGGAAAATGACATGTTCATTGAACAGAATTGAAATAGGGTTTGCGGCCATATGGCTGACGACCTAAGACTAAGGTTATTGAAGCAACTGAGAAGAGTGCGATACACCAGTTGTTTTGCGTTTCTGCTCGAAGCAATACCATGGCGAGAGTGTTACGAAATGAGAAAAACACAAATCCGTGCTTGTCTTCGAAGATCTCCATATTTATGAGGCACATTTCATCACAAGAGCATTACACAAGAGTAGAGAGCACTTCGTGTTCTTCTCTTCGAACAAATTTTTCCTTCCCATACGCTGTCTCGGAGTGCGTTGCCCCAACGAAATATGAGCTATCTTCATGTATGTTCGCACACAATTCACTATATGATGCGATCCTTTACCACCTGAGTGAATGCGGGGTAGGCTAGCGAGTGACGATTTCAAATGATGAATGGAAAATGGTATGCACAAATGCCAGGTACTTTCCAATTGAACTACAAGATAGATACGCTAACAAATATCGGTGGCTTAAACACGCCAAATGCGAGACACTCAAGGTGAAGCCGTGGAAGTTACACAGCTAGGCATACAAGTCACGCAAGACAATATAGAGACACAATCCACAATTTCTCAAGACGGCTTGAGCTATTCACGTTTGCTGACTTGTAATCTAGTCTCCACAGCATCGAAAGGTGACTTTTCAACACGCATGTTGCAGTCATTTCCGCATTGCAGCGCTTGTGGTTATGTGCGGTGTACGGATGCTTGTGCGGTGAATTTTTCGCGAGATGATCATCACGATGAACATCTCCAAAAGTCATCTTTCATAATGTCGATAGATCCTACTGACTTCGTGCAGGTTGAGGGCGACCAGGATTCGCTCAAGTTCGGCGACCCAAGGCAACAGGCCAAGTTCGAGCTTGGTGTGTGCATGGCTGTGTACAAATGGGAAGAGTTGACCACGGCAGTTGATAACTCATGGGGAGGCCCCAACTCGGCAGACAAGAGGGACTGGATCCTGGGTCTTGTCATTGACTTGTTCAATGAGAAAGCGGTCGATTTGGTGTTGATCGAGGAAACGATGTTGTACGCCATGGTGGACGAGTTTGATACTGAAATCGACAACGACTCTGCACTCACGATCAGTGACCTTGTGCTCAAGATTTACAGGGAGTGTGCCATGCAAAACTACGCACGCGTGGACGAGCTATACGCGAGATTCCAGATGAAGCAGCAGTCTGGTGTTCGGAGTGGCCGAGTTGTGGTCGGACAGGATCCCAACAATCCCAGTGACTCGAGTGACGACGAAGAAGATACAGAACAACAGCAGGAACAGATCCCTACACTTGTGGAGGACGATGGCATGGATATTGATCAGGGTCCGAGACAACCTATTATTGATGAGGACGGGTTTGAGCTCGTGCAAAGAAGGGGCCGTAGGCGGTAGGGGACTTGGGCTAAAATCTGAGTGAAAGCAATCAGGCTTGAGTGAACTCGGGTTGGATCTCAGAATCATAACCTGGGCTCAAAAGACTAGCAAGTGTCCGTGTAAGAAAAACAAGTACCCGTTCATGCAAGACCAGGTAGAACTCGGGCTACATATTGTCTGAAAAGAAGAGATCCTGAAACGAAGGGGGTCCGAAATAGAGACTCGTGCAAATGTATTATAGAGAAACGAAAAAAAAAAAAAAAGCAACGACACGGCAGTATGCCTATTTTAATGTACTAGTGTTCGCGTCAGAAGCGAGAAAGAGCTTGAAAGTCTTGAAAGATTCTCACAGATACGACGAAGGACACCATTTTTGTCCATAAAATTCGAACACAAAGAATGTAGAACAGTCCAGATAACAGACGCAGACTAGTGCCACGCAGCCTAGCCCTGTTCAGAACATCTTGCAAGAAAAAAAATCCAAATTTCGGCTTTTCTCGCAATGTTTCCCCACGCCAAGACCTCAAAACTAGATCCTTAATTGCTCATTGAGTTTCGTGGCGTGTGGGTCCTAGCCCTATTTAGAGTGTTCAACGAATGTAAAGAGCTGACCGAGTCTCTTTTTGAGAGCCGGACAGTCTCTGGAATCTCGTCCATACCGGAATATATCGAACCTGCCGACGAAACACTGGCTCGTGAAGCGCCCCTGAAATCACTGAATCTCTTGACCAAGGACGTGGTGATCTCATTGACACTGGTGGCCAGCCCCACCGACCCAAACCTCATACCGAACGCCTGTATTCCTCTTTGGTCATCTGCACTCTTGATTTGGAATAGCCTGACGGCAGTATGTGACCAGAGATTTGCAGAGAAAGTCGCCAGATCAACGTAGTCTGTGACCGCAGCGTCTTGTCTATGAGCGCCCGGCTTCACATTACTAATCCCGGACCAGCTGGTGGCGAACTTGCCAAACAGGGCAAGTGACGACGATATGTTGCCCACTAGCGACCGATTGGCGCCCATGTGTAGTCTGATGGTGTCGGCGGCAACAAACACGTCACGCGCAAGCATGGAGATGTACCAGCCGAGCGACAAGTAGTTCCACGAGACCGTGGCTCGGGCCAACGGCGTGTCCGGCAAGAAATCGTAGTGGAGATCTGGGCGGTGCTGCTCCACGGCCCGGGCCAAGTCCAAAAACTCGATTTTTTTCACGACACGGTACGAGTCCTGGACGGAGTCCCGCCGCTTGGTCCAATTTTCGCCGAGTTGTGACTTGAGCTGTGGAATCCAGAACACGAGGATAGTACGGAGTGCGTCGTTGCCGCCCCACGAGCCGCTGATGGGCGTGTCTCGCGGCAACTTCTCCTTGAATTTGGCTGACATTCCTGAGGGAGCCGTGGGCCGCAAGGCCTCTTCGATTTCAAGGGCCTCCATCTCGTCAATGCTGGATTCTGGGTTCGAGGCAAGGCGCCCCGGGATGTGGGAATTTGTGTCTGGACTGAGAGGCGCAGCGTCCACATGATCATCCGAGTACTCAGAGTCTATGGAAGTCTGATCGGAGGACACTCGAGGCTGTGTGACGGTACCAAGAGGGCCTGGGCCAGCGGCCTGTTTTATATCAGGAGGCTGAGCAGAATTCGATTCTACTTCATCCGCATTCCCAGGCGCTCCCTCCTCTACAACCTTCATCAATCGTGAGGTTTTCCCGCAGAAGTACTGGCCGTCAAGACCGTGCACCGCACTCCAGATATTGTTATACAAGACCTCGTTTTCGATAAAGGAGAAAAGCAACATGCGGGACGCATGAGGTGTCTTAGTGGCCGCGGCACATAACGCACGAAGAAGCAAGGCAAGCAACTCGGCGTTTCTTGGGCAACTCGTCAAGAATGCTTGGGCTGAAAAGAGAACAAGAACCTGACTAATGGACCGGCACGCCAGGTACGAGATACCGCCGCCTGGATTTAGATTGGCGAGCCCTTTCACCGTGCTGTCCGTGCCCAGAATCGCCGCACTCGTGTGAGGAATGATATTGAAGAGACACTCCAGTAGTGTCGGTAGAAGAAACGTTTGCATATCTGTGAGAGCAGCAGACTTGGGGCTGGAATCTGCAGTCAACGCAATGAGGACCTGGCACGCGTGTATGACGATGAAGTCACGTGTCGACACAGGCCCCGTAAGCCGAAATTCGGGCGGGAACAGCTCCATTGCAGACTCTGCAACAGGCACAAGGAGTGACTTCACCACTGCTCGCTGCGAGCTGAGAAAGAGAAGAAAGTACGCTGCAAGTTTAACCAAGTGCGCATGCTGCGGCACGTCGTAAAACGCATATACGTGATACATGACGCAGGGAACAAGTTTGGCGGCGAGTTTCCCGGCCACCAACTTGCCAAATGCGGCATTGCAGTGGATGAGTTCCCAAAAGACCACAAGCACACTTGCAGCCATCGGCAGCGGCGAGGCCCGGTATGTCTTCTGTTTTCCTGCCGCTTCGAAAGGGTGGAGCGGGCTGCGGAGCACGCCTAGCAAGTGCATGGCCAAAAAGACCAAGTCTGTGTCTTTTGAGAGACGCGCGAAAAACGCACGTACTCTGTTCATGGGCTTGGACGTCTCTAGTAGCCCGCCGTCGCTGAGGAACCTCGTATATTGTGCGCCAGGCATCGGGTATACTAGCATCTGCGCTAGTAGCTGCAGCGATAGCGTGACGCACGTAAGCCGCAGCTGCATGAGACTCGTATGTTCGTGTTCAAGGCCCGAGTCATCCCTAGAGACCCTCCCTGAACGGCACACTATGTTTGTTAGACTGCAGACGAGATCAAAGAACTCTCGCTTCGGCACGGCGCTCACAAGAAGCGACATAAACACCAGTCCTCTGGCGACGACATTTGGGACCCGTTCGTAAAACGTCGTAGAGCCAAGCACAAGAAGAAGCCGTAAGACCTCGCTGCGGTGGCTGTCAAAAAGTGCATCTGGAGTCACGTAGTTTGCTGCTGTGCCAAGTCCTGGCTCCCATAGACAGAGTGGCGATGCAGAGGCCCGCGGCAGTTTTGGCTCGAGAGTGAAATTGGCCTTGAAAAGGAGTCTCACAAGCGAAAACACGAGCGTAGTGGCCAATGCAGCGGAATTTTGTTTGCATGGAGCACACGGGGGCTTTAAATGAAGCCTCGGGCTGGCTATCATCGACAGAAAGTCGAGTGGATTGAACTCCAGCGCTAGAAAGAAACGAGGCTCGATCTCCAGATGATAAGCTGGGAGCTCAAACACATATGGAAGGATTTTCGTGAGAAGGCGCACACAATTGAGAATCTCGAGGTGGCTCTGCTTGCTGGAACTCTTGGCAAACTCGGAGATTTTCGAGATAAGCACACTGACAAACACTAGCATGTTCGGAAGGTTCTGGTCACGCACAATCTGTATATCCTGTGCCGTGAGTAGATCGAAAATGTCGGCAGCTTCCTTGGGACTCGTCCAGAACACGCGCCAGTATGTCGGGTCATCGGCCCGGATAAGACGGCCTTGTCCGAGCTTGAAGAAGTGGTTTTTAAACTGTATTTTCTCCTCGGGCGTCCTCATAACTGCTTAAGCTTGAAAATATTTGGGGGATGCGCCAGAAAATGGCGGCTGGAATGATCGCGGGCAATGTTGTGAATCTAAACCGCTTATCAACGTCGTTTACTTTTTTGGTCTGAGACTAAAAGGCAGAGCCAAATTGGAAAGTGAACTCACCATGCTCGCCCGCGGTGTGTGCAGGCATCTCTTCTAGCAGGCATGATTTTGTCGCTTATCGCTGGACGCAGGTTGGGCGCATTGAGGTTATATTTCCGGGGCCAAAAAAAGGTACAAAATCGTTTACTTTCCATACTTGGATATTGAAGCTTTGGTTTCAGAGAGGCAACACGAATCAGTAGACTTACATGCGAGTCAGCTATGTATATAGTGTATTCTGAGTTCCAGGTCGAATGAGCATCCTTCTGGCTATTCAGGAGCTCTCAACATTTTTGCGAGCATTCACTTGCCTATTCAGCGAAAATTGAATGGAGCATTGAAAATCTCAAGAAAGAGGTGCCGTTGTGCTAGTCACGGCACTAGCCAGTGGTGAAGCTCATAAATGTGCTTGGTCAATCAACCCAATGTGTTTTACAGCGTGATTCAAAGAGCCGATTCCCTGACCTGAAGTCCAGAGGATATAGTTGAGTCTCTTCTTTTCTAGCCCCGGAATAAATGTCACTGAAATCTTCAACCAAAAGATCAGCTTTTTAAGAAACGTTTTCAACAAGAGTAAGGACCTCATAGTTTAATTGCTTTCCAGAGGTTCTTTTTCTTTTTTTCCAGCTATTATCCCAGTCTCTTTAACATCCCCTAGCCAATCTTTCTCTGTTTCAGAGCCTCCTCAGAAACTGACGCCCGTCGCCTGACTACGCCTGCAACAGTAACGTATTCGACGGCCACATTCATTCCCGCCTCGCCATCGAGCTCTGCCTCACCCGAAACTGCCATTTCTAGATCATCTGCATCTCCCGAATTAACCCAGCTTGCAGGCATTTCAATCTGAGGTGCTTCTGCTGAGTCGGCTGTGATCCACTCGTGCCCTTCACCAAATTCTCCGGCGTCCGAGTCAGGCTCCGAATCGTAATGTAACGCCGAACATGCACCCAAGGCTTCGTATAACCTCGGAACAGGGGCAGAGTCGGTCAAAAGCGGCGGGAGAAGGGGAGCCCCTGTATTTTGCACATCCCCGCTGGCTTTGATCATGAGTTCGACAGTCTGTGTGTACTCTGACGAGCCTAGGCTTTGGAAAAGATCACAAGAAAGCACCTGAAGATACAAAACAGACTGGCCCTCAACTTCCTTGAGCGCATGCAAGACGATCAGCGGATACGGCATTTCAACACCAAACGCATGAGCATCTTCAGATCCTAAGAACCAGAGAACGAAGCTTGTATCGAGGACGAAAACTGCTACTGTAGAACCCACAGCACGTAGTTTCTCATGGAGCTGTATAGTGTCAGAGGCAGGTATCTCGAGGGTGCATTTGGAGTTCCCAGCGTAAAGCACCATCTTGTCGCCATCTCCCTGCGAGTAGCGGGCAGGGGATTGGGCTCTGAAGACTTCTAGAGGTAGGGTATTCTCCACGTTTGGACATTCATAGATAAATCGAGGAACCTTTCCCATGTCAGGCTATTAAATTTGTGTTTAATGGATAACCTGTGCAATTTCCTGAGACTTCCGTGCAGAAGAAATAAAAAAGTAATTGTCGAAATGAGGGTCTCAGGGAATTCGTCCTTCAAGCGTGTTTGATTGGGTATCGCAGACTATGAAGTATTTCTAGGAACTCATGGCCCTGTCCGTTAATCAGCGGTGATGAGTCGCACATGGCCTGTATGATAAGAATTTTGCAATCACCTTGGTGCTGAAAATTCAAGAGGCTTTACATGACACATAGTCTATGAGCAGGAAGAGAAGAGTCGGGCCTAGGGACTTGCAATGATGGCATTACGTTATGTGTGAAGATTCATGTCTATCTACATCTTTTTTTACCCCCTCTTGTGTGTCAGCAAATTATTGATGACGGATCTTGGCTCCGCGCGTATATAATTCGTGTCAGAGTCCTTTCGCATAGATAAAGGGTTGCATACGAGACTTCTTTATCGGCTCAAATTGTTTTGCGGCTCGATGAGTTTTATAGCTCGAGTCTCACCCTGAAAGTTTTCTTATGAGTCGCAGGAAAACAGGGTTGTGGCCAGTGTTGCTATTGATCTCTTTCTTGATTCTCTTTTGCCTCTCCTCCTCCTGTTTCATACGCTCGTCTTTCGTGGGCGGCAACGCCTCATTGGCCAAGTCAGCTTTCCTGGCGTCTTCAAAAGTCATGATGGCGCTTTCAAGTCCTTCTCTGCCATTAGACAATGATCCCTTCGGCAATACACCCTCGTTCATATTCTTAAGCCGCTCCACTTGCTCGGCGTCTTCTCTCAAGACCTGGAACATTCGTGACATTCTTCCAATGGCAAGGATCTTGTTGCGCAACGCGAGTCTCTTCTCTTCTAAAGTAGGCTCTTCGGAGTCCGAGGGCACAATTGCCTCCGCGAAAGAGTCTGGCGATCTTGCAGTCACTGGCGAGGCTTGCGGAGAATCGATGTTCTGCGCAATTGGCGTCTCCTCGTCGAGCTCCTCCTCAGTGCATATATTCAAGATCGAGAGCAACATATCGGTGATTTTCTCACCCACAAAGGGCAACGACCACGTGAAGACGTCCATGAATTGAGGGAGCCAGTAAGGATGTGGCGAACTGTTGAATTGTCTGATGTTCATGACATTGTTTTCGTACTTGAGCACGGCTGCTTTGTTGTTGTAAGTGTCCAAGTAGTTTGGCGCACTAAACATTGTCAACAACGACGGAAATCCCATGGTCTTCGTACGCTTGTACATCCTATACCCCGCGTCTTGAGCCTCGTGCGCTCTGATGATGGAAAGCAACCCTGTTTTCTCCAAAAATTCACACGACGCCTTGTATGTGAATGCGTAAGAGCACCCACGAACAGTGTTACGCACAAATGCACGGTCGATGTTATCCTCGTCATAGTCTTCAATTGGATCTGCCCAAAGTAAGTCGCACATAAGACCTTTAGTTGGTGGTTCTCTAAACCTATCGAGTCTGACCAAATCGTCCAAGGACCTCAATTCGGGGGAAATGCCTCCGTGCACGCAAAAGAACTGCTTGTTCATTATGGCCGCCAATGGCAAGGCGTTGAAGGACTCCAAGCACTCGTCGTAGACTTGCAAGGAGTATTTCTTTACGCACTCTGACTTGAAAGTGAAGTAGTCTGTGAGGTGCTTGCACTCGTGGTTTCCCCTCAACATCCAAAACAGGTCGGGGTACGTGATTTTCAACGAGTACAAATAGAGCAAGCACTCGATCGAGAACAGGCCACGGTCCACGTAATCACCGAGAAATAAGTACTTTGTCAGCGCAGGGTCGCCTCCAACCTCGAACAATTTCATCAAATCGTAATATTGGCCATGTACATCGCCACATACGGTGACTGGCGCTGGTACAGAAAGCAAGTTTGGCTCCCTGGCCAAAGCTCGAGTGGCATTTTGTAGGATCTTGATCGCTTGGTGTTCCTGTAATCTGCCCTCATTGAAAAAGTGGTCTTTGAGGAATGAACAGTTTGGCAAACCATTTGCCAAAAACACCTCGTCATCGCTTGGACTGAACGACGCTGGATACGCCACCGTTTTCACCACACGATCCGTCGTGTCTATCTGCTCGCCTTCGTCGGTGGTGTAAATATGCACATTGTTTTTTGCTTTCAGCAGCAGTTGCGAATGGTTGATGGCATCCAACGCGTTCTTGATATGCTCCCTGTTTTGTTTGGCGTTTCCTGACATATTTCTGTATGTGAAGTGCAACGATTGAGAAAATAGGCTTTGATCAGTGTGGCTATTTGAAATGTGGTTTCAGAGGCTTCCCGACTTATCGCTAAGAGAATACCTGAGATGTGCAGAGTGCAGCAAGCTTGCCTTTCGATGATGGCCAGGATAATGAAATGCGTCTTTTCAGTCGAGTTTATCACTGGGAAAAGAAAGGAAACTTTGGAGGAATCTATGAAAGATGGAGAGTGAAACCTTCTCTAAAATGGTCTTGCGAGAAATAGAGTGATGGTGTTTTTCCTCTTTGATTATCCTTTGAGTCAAATGCAGCGATGTTATCAGTTGACGGTATGCAAAGATAAAGACGTTTCGAAGCTGCGGCAAGATTCGACAATGGTTCGTTTTTTTTTTCTTCCTGAGTTCAGTTCAATATCAGCGTCTGAGGAAAAGCGCAGTGTAAAGGCGCAGGGCCCAGAACGTGAGCATGATCGTGCCCGTTATTGGTGCAGGTGTGCGGCTTTCTTGGAGACGTGGACCGCTGGAGTCAAAAGGGTGCGTGGGGCGTGAAATGCTAGAGGGGGTGGAGAAAGGGAAGAAAAAGCGGAGAAGTGATAAATTGGGAGGCCAAGGGAAAAAAAAAAAAGAGCATAAATTGTGAAAGTATGTTGAAACAAATAAAAGATTGAAGAAAGTGCGAGGAACAAAAGGAAGTAAGTGACGGAAGGATGGAGAGGAGGAGAGGAGCAAACAGGAAAAAGAGATTGAGGGCAAGAGGAGAGTACTCGATTTTTCAAATCGCAGTTTTTGCAGCTTCCACGTCCTTTTTCGAAGATTATTCTCAAAAACACAGATAAAACAGATAAAAATCAAAATAAGGATGTTTTTTCGTTGCTAACCCCTTCCTGATCTTACTTACTGCCCGTGTGAGCTGGCGGCTATCGTTAACGCTGACGTTGATAACCGGCCTGACAGCCGCGCAATTGCAACTTGCAAGCTAGTTTTCTTATTTTTTTTTTTTTTTTTTTTTTTTTTGATCTTCACTCACAGGAAAAGTTGCTGCAAATATAGCATAGCCCCCTGGCCAAAGAGCACCCTACCCGCCGAGCTAAATCGCTGTATTTTAGAAAAAGGTGTTGCTTCGGCGTCTTTTTTTATTTTCGAAATAACTTTTATAGTTTTTTGATTGGGATCGCTCAACGGGGAAAGGTGAGATACGTATTTCTTTCGAGTTTCGGTTTATGGTGGCTGTGACTGATAGAGTCGCCATTGAGGCGTCAGTAGAACCACGAAAAATTTGAGTTTTTATCAGAACAGCTTAAATCAGCAGCGCTACCTCGCTATTAAGGGTATCACCAAACATAAACGGAGCTTCACTATAAGGATACTCTCAGTTTCAAAGCTTTTACGACCCCTGCTCTTGTCGGAGTTCAAAGAAATTTTCTGTTTTGTTTTGAGACTTTAAGTGCTTTATGAGACTGCAAGAATGGGAAGATCATGTTGCAGGAACTGACCTCAAGAATGCTCGAAAAGTATAATCTCGAAGAAAGTGAGCCGGCGAGAATTCGGACTGGATCGGCTTGATGGTAAGAATCTGTTGGGCATTGCCATGAGCTGTATTTACGTCTTCTGGGACCAGTGCCCCAAAGCTGAAGCTATTTTCTGGCGCTCGTGAGATCCTTACTCAGAGCAGAGAAATAGTTCGCCTTGGACATGTCGATTAGGTCGCTGCACATAGCTGATACTTCGAACAGTAGTCAAGGGTTCTGTGTTTGACATTTCTCTGCGCAAGGCGGCCATATCCCATAAACCACCAAAGAGCGCTCAAGAATTAGTATTATCGAGTTCACTCAACATTCATGCTCCTCATTATTCAATGTAAGGTTTTCAATCGATACTACGAAACACACATTAAGCAAACTTTTTATTAGCAAGGCTGCTGAAGTTCATCAGCCCCTTATTCACTAGAAATGTACTTCACACGAGCCTGGCCACTAAAACCGTTGAAAGAGGTCGTGGCCGCTGACGTGTATGCTCCCAAGTTTGGAAAGTAGAGCCAGTCGCCAACTTGCAAATTAGCAGGCAAGGTGGTACGAGGGGTGACGCAATCTAATCCATCACAAGTTGGTCCCCAGATCAGGAATGTAAACTGCGCAGCATCTTTCTCTCCCACATCGTTGAATACGCGGCCTTCGCTTTTCAACACTTTTGCCACAGGCTGCTGGTGGTCGAAGAGAATGCAATTCAAATTGCCATACACACCATCATTGATGTAGAGCATAGCCTCCATACCATCGACGTGTCTGTCCAAATCTCTACGAGCAATGATGTGCGTGGCCAATGTGAAAGCATTCGCGACCATGAAACGACCTGGTTCCGCAATGAAACGAATACCATTTTTCTCCACATACAGAGGTGGGAAGAATTTCTTCAACGAGGATCTGACCATCCGCGAGGACTCCTCAAAGGTCTCCCTTTCGAATCCGCCTCCGATATCCAACAAGTTCATTGGTAGACCGAGAATGTCAGCCTTATCAAAGATTGTTCGTGCCTGTTTGACTGCCTGAAAAATGGAATCGAAGTCCTTCGCGCCAGAGCCAACGTGGAACGCAACCCCAACAGCGTTGATGCCCAAATTCTTGCATTCAGGCAACAACTCTTCAATGGCAGTCTCGAGAGAACATCCAAATTTGGTTGACAATCTGCACTGCGCAGATTCGTCATCAGTGGCAATCCTGATCAAGACCTTGCACCCTGGATGGAACTTCTTCAACTTGTATAGCTCCTGCTTGTTGTCCACAGTGGTCAAGTTGACATCGGAAGCCTGTGCGTGACGAACAAAAGAGTTGGTCTTGCACGGGTTGGCGTACACAATACGCGAGGCATCAAACCCAAGACGCAATACGGTATCGATCTCATTCTTCGACGCACAGTCAAAATTGGCGCCCATAGAGCCCAACAACTTGATGACACTTTCGTCGGTGTTGCATTTCACCGCATAGTGAGCAAGGACTTGAGGCAATTGCTGCTTCCAGGATTCGTATGCCTTGGCTATTTGAGCCAAATCGGCAACGAAAAACGAGTCTTCATCGCCCGCCTCACAGACATCATGATCAATTTGATCGACCTGAGCAAGCAATGCCTCTCTAACCAAATTTCCTGACTCTACAAAAAGTTCAGGGCGAGCAAGCTTCTCCACATTGTGGAGCTCCTCTGCGACATAATCGACAGGATTGGCTGGGGGATTGAACGCATTCTTCGCAACTAAATACGATTCTGCATTGTTCAAGACCTCAACGGAAGGTGCCATAACTTGGATCGGGAGGGCTGGTCAGTTACAACGGCTTTCGAAACTCGGGTAAACTGAAAGGTGCGGCTTGATTGCTGAAATTCACAAGCAACACGAAGCGTGGGGACAATTTCTGTGCAATAAGGGCGGGGTTTTTCTTCTAATACTCACTGGACTTGTGAGTAAGATAGCTGATGAACTTCAAGCGGCAGCTCTCGTGAATCAAATAGAAGTTTTCTAGGCAAGAAATAACGTGGTTCAGAATTGCAACTTGGAGAAAAAAGTTTTTGCTTTATACCGCAAGTGTGCACACAAGCCGCAAGATCTACATCAGCCGCAACCTTGAGTTTGCTGTTTACGATTTTGAATGAGCAGTGTTCAAGAGGTGTTGGTTAGGGTTCCTTCACTCAATGAATTGTGAATGTTTCTATATCTGATGACAGTTGGAATGAGCAAAAAAGGGTTTTTCAATTTTGGATGGAGAGGCCCGAGATGAACATATAATACTTCGCAATTTCGGGCTCCCATATCTTTTAAGCCTCAGCGCATGCGCGCATCTCATAACTATGACTCGGAACCTGAGTCACGAATTTGATTTGCAATTGGTTTCTGATGGACAATAGACAGCAGTATATTCGTTCAAGCTTAAAATGGGCTCACTTATAGACCTAGTACTAAATGCTCAGATCTTGGTCTCACGATGCCGAGTTCAATCTACAACTCTATAAGCGGTTCCGGCTCGGCCTTGAATTTCCTAGACTCGTTTGTAGTCTGCTTTTTCAAGTCTGTGAGCGGCTCTTGACTCAAATCGGGAAGATTGAGCTCGTTTAACAGGGGAAATCTTGCTGAAGCATGCTCACGAGGTCCTTCATTTTCTGGATTCTCATTGTTCTCGTTGTAGTCTCCTTCCACCGGCGGATACCGGCTTGCAACGCTCTCTGTGTCACTAAATGCGTCCACAGGTGGACTTGAAGGTACTTGTGGGTAAGCGATATTGTTAGCGGGCCTGTGTTCTTGCTCTTGTGAGCCGTGTGCCGCAGTTTGTGTCTCAATCTGCTCCTCGAACTCTTCCGAATTTGGCTCGAAAACGCCCTCTACATCAGAAGGATAAGGAGCACGAGATTCTCTTCTTTGGCGCCCGGGGATCTGCTCTTGCTGAATGCTGACAGGTGCCAAATCGGGCAAATGAGAGCCCTCGTCGAGATCAGGTTCTGATGCCGCAACAGCCGGGAAAGTAGATAGGTACTCGGTGTGCGAATGACCAGTCGTTTGTGCATGTACTGTGGGGGTTTCGAACCCTGTAGTTTGGGGGGCATTTGCGGACGGGCCGGTAGCTTGATGCCTCAATGAAAATTCCCTTGTGGGCTTGTTTGCCGGAGTCTGTGGAGCTGTGTGCTGTTGAGGCAATGTCTGATAGGTCAGATAGGGGGCCATTTGCGGGGCTGTGGCATGGTTTACGAGTGGCTGAGGCTCGGCATTTTGACTGCCCGTAGCAACGTTCACCAGCTGATTTCTGTCAAAGAAAAATTGCTGGCCAACACGAGGAGATTCAGTCTGGTGGGGTTCGATATGGTGTTGATTTTGCTGCTGGTGTTGAGACTGCATTTGCGGTTGCGTATATGAAGCACCTGGCAGCGATATCGAGTGCTTGTTATACGCCTGGTTGAGCTTGTGATCCAAGAACTGGTCATACAATCGCGTGATTGAGTTTATCTTGTTGTTCATTTCCAAAAATACCTCGTATTTTTCTATCGAAGAGCGAAGCGCACGGTTCAACTTGGGCTTCAATCTCACAACCTTCCCGTGTAGTTCGCCCAAGTTCTGGTCGTACAATATGCTGGCCTGCTTATGTGGATCGCTCCTGATTCCGCTCATGAGCTGAACAAAGAGATTGATATCTTCTTCTTCCTGTGGAGTCAAGTCTTCCACTGGGCGTGGCTGAGTTTGGCCCTGAAAGTTCTGCTGATACAGGCTACGATTTTGCTGAGTCTGAGAACTTTGCGGTTGAATACCTTGTGTGAAAGTTGTTTGTGACTCATTTGAATATGGTGTTGGCACGTGGTCGTGTCTTGATACCAGGGCCGCTTGTGTGTCGGTAAAAGACTCTTGTGCTTGGTAGGTACTCGATCCAAACGGCATTATATTCAGGTAGAATTCCAGTTCTGGCTCTGTGTTTTGTCTGTTTTCCGTTGGCTCGAAGTTCTCCGGGACTTGAGCATGCGCCGGCTTCCGTGCCAGCTGGTATTCGGCTAGGCTTGCGGCTATGGCTGCCTTAATCTGCTCTTCTTCGTCGTCAACGGAAGCAGAATCTGAAATCACAGGCTGCAGGGACACTGGAGGTTCAGATTGCCCATACAGAACAGGCACGCTCGAGTCCTGAAGACTCAACTCAATGGCTTTTCTCAATTGCTCGTCCTCGTCATCCGCGGACGCAGAAATGGGCCTTTGGCTCGAGGTTCCATGATCCAGCAGAATATTCTTACTTCTTTCTCCGCGCTCAGAGGCGTTCTTGTTAATCTGGAAACAATCATCACACACGCGCACGGGCTGCAATATGCCGAGGGAGACCAATGGCACGTTGTTACTGGAATGGGTCTGACAAAACACGCCTCCACATGCACGGCAATGATGTTTTCTGTTCATCACCAGGAACGGGTTGTAGCATATCATACACTCGCGGCCATCGACCCAATCGGGCGGCGTTTCCGAGTCTACAAAGTTCAGCGCGTTGCCTTGGAGGGGCACGTCGACGGCGGGAAACTCGTACCCCTGGTTGGTCAAAGTGGTGAAGACCTTTCCCAAATAGTTCCCCTGGTACTTATCTTCGAAGTACAAAGACCATTCTTTTATGAGTTTCAAGATCAGGACCCCAATGGCGTGCTTGGCCTCGGACGAGTACACTTTGTAATTCTTGACGTCATAGTGCACCTTGAAGATATACTCGACCAAGTAATCGATGAACTCCTTTTGGTTGATTTCCGCCAAAAAATGCAGCCCGCCATTCTTCACACACACGTCTGCCAACTTCAAAACTGCAGCCAAGGTGTTGGGATTGGCGTATACTTTCGTCAACCGCTTTTTCAAGCCTCTCATTGCCTGTTTCGGAGGCACTTTTTTGCTTCGAATGAGGTCGGTGATTTCCATGGCGACCGCCATATCCATCTCCCCATTTGGAATCGCTTCCGAGGTAGCCTCCTCGATTTTCGCGTCCAATTCAGCCGCCGGGTCTGTTCCAAACCAGGCCATGATGAAAGAGATATATCGTTGTTTCTTTTCGCTTTTCGCTTATTGCTTGTCGGTTGTTGGTGACGCCAGAGTTATTCTTGATGGAAGAATCGGACAGCAGTCACTTGGATATGCTCGAGAAAGATCCAATGGAAGGGGCGACTCCTCAGATATATTTGAGGATCGAGATATCAGGATAGTGTTTCAAGACTTGGCTAGTAGATGAGCCCTAGCTAAATTCCTGGAGATCCGAGATTCTTTGCTATGCGCAAAAGTATCTTACTTGATTGTCTGGACTTTTTCGGGAGCCAGAATCGCCAAGCAGCAGATGTGTGGTCGAAGATTAAGGAATCTAAAGCTGACCTTACAACTATGAATCAATAAGCCCGGTGCGAACTGGTGAGCACTGAACGCCACTAACTGTGGAGGCGCAGAGTGTGCAGGCACGGGCTTATCATGCGCAGATCTTGGTGATCTGAGGAAAGCGAAGAAATAAAAAAAAAAAAGAGTGGATTTGGATCTTGAGGACATAAGAAAAAATGTGTTAGGCCATGAGCAGGGAAATGGAGGTGAGGATTTGATTTTGAAAGTGCAAAATAATTTGCTCTCACAAGTTTCTCTTTTTCTAATTTCATCGTTAATCGAGATGCGTCTTTTTCGGACCCTTCGTAGCTTGATTGTGGAACAAGGCTTATGAGAATACACTAAATGAGCAATGCTTTTTTCTTACGATATGAGGGAGGCGTGTGTGAACATTAGATACTAGCAACTCAGCTATTTATCAAAATGATTTACGGTGCTCGCCATCACGCACGACCAAATTGTACACGGCGTTGTTGAATTGCCTCGTGCACATCCATCGATGGCAGCATAAACATGTTTTAGATTTAATGTGTCCGACCGACTTTACGAGCCGAAACGACTGGCTTTACTCGGACCATATAACACAGGACAGTGCATCGTTTTACCTCCTTATCCCGAAAGTTCGACTTTTGAAACATTTTAAAGATGAGCTGGTAAGGACTCAAATGAAAAGTGTTTCATGACCCCAATTGACATGTCATTTCTTTATCAGGTTGCAATGTGTTCGGAACTCCTTTTTTTTTTTTGTCTGATCAATTGAAGTCTTGAACGTGCATTGACTGGTGAATATACCCGAGAGCTAAATTTAAAATTACTCTCGTGACATACAACTTAGTGAACGGCTCTGATGTGTAGATTATACCTGATTCATAATTCCCTGATATTGTAGTTGTATCGGTTGGAATCCGAAGCGATATGAATGGAGTTTCTCTGACTAACTCCGCTTCCGAAATAAATACATTTGACAGATAGTTCGTGCGCTCGGGCTTAAACCAATCGTCATTGTCCTGATATTTTAGAGGCGAGTGATACACCTGGGGTACCACATCTACAGTTGCGGATCTATATCGTGTCTCTCAATCAGCATTTGGTCTAGGGACAAATCATTCATGAGAAACCGATGATAAGCTTTTTGACAAGCACTCGTCTAAAAGTATTGTATTCGACATAATGAATGGTACACATATGGATTGTCCTTTGCATGAGCGCACGTGCTCACGCCAAGATTGCTGATTGCTTGAGTTTGGCTCTTTCTGAAGCGGTGAGACCAGGGCTCAATTGGGTCGAGCTTTATTGGGCTTCAGACCTTCTTGCCCAGCGAAGTAACTCTGTAGGTCGAGCAGCAGGTGATAGATTGGCGGCCGAATGAACAGGAATCGACCGACACAGAAACGTAGGCTCGTGACATTAGCCAGACATCCCAAAGGGATGCCGGAACCCCAGATCCTCTAAATTCTGCTCATCCACGAAGCACGTAGGCTGCCGACGACACACCCAAAACCCCTACCGCAGCCCACCAGAACGTGTCGAGCTTGGAATCGGAGAAGTCACGCACGGCGTTGGTCCTGTACTGGTTCTCCAAAGATCTCTTGATCCTCTTGCGCAACGAAGCAGACGTCTCAGAGGCTTTGTTTGTAGGGTTCAAGGCCTCTGTGGGCAACATCATTGGTGGCTTATATGCCAAGTACAAAGGCTGCATGAGAGAGCCGTCAAACTGGTAGATTTGGAGCATGTAGCGGCCATGGTATGGCGACACAGAAACCTGAAATTTCTGGAACCACGTGGGCTGGTCATAACGTGTATAGATGGCATTTGTGGTGCTAGTTCCACAAGGATCACTCAAAAGTTGTCTTCCGTCAACGGCGATCGGGGTGAGAATCAAACTGCCATTCGATAAAAGCTCGTACTTGCCGTGCTGGTACGTGATGGATGCAATGGGGCAGGAGTGGTTTCTGGAGTTGGACGTGATCCGGTAAAGCGCCTCCTCATAGTGGCCGTCGGCGGTAAACGAGTACGAGATTCCCGGAAGCGCAGGCTCGATCAAGAGCTCGTCGACGGGGTCGTAAAACCCGGGGCCTGTGAAGACGGTGTTGGACTTTGATGTCCACGTGCCTTCCAACTCCTCCATGTTTGGAGCGGCGGTCACAGCGTGTAGAAGGACGCAAAAACACGCAAGGAGGGGCGTGAAATGTATCATTGCAGCGGCTAAATCTTGCGGGGTTGTGGCTGTAAAAAAAAAAGGTAGACAAGCTTCTGGTTGATTTCAGAGAAGGGGCTGGAGTTTGGCTGTAAGAAAGTTGTAAGCTGGCTGTAGGAAGGCTGTAGGAAGGCTATGTATTGGGAAAGGTTGGCTAAGAATCCGGCGGTAAGTGATCCTCGGTGAGTTCTTACGTGGGCCAAAAAATGTACCTGGAGTGTCAAGAACGACAAAAAAGCAGGACAAAAAAGTAGGGATAGACGGGGATCGTCACGCGGACCGACAGTTATCCAGAAATCGTTGAAATAACGCTGAAGCAGGTGTTAGCTATCGATCAGAGTCTAGTGAAAACAAGAAATAGAAAGTCTACTGAAGGTCGAAGCTAAAAAAAACCCTGCTAGTAAGTCGCAGTAAGGTGCGCGCCTAAGCTTTGCGTGTGTTTGCGACCATATGCAGAACGCCGCGAAACAAGGGCTGTGTGGTGCGGCTGCAAGGAACACGATTTATGGGATGGAAAATCGTGTGTTCACACAGGTTTTTTACATGATTTGATAACCAAATCTGAATATAGTTCTTCAGATAGCTGACAAAGCGTCACCAACCAGTAAAGAATTCTTGTCACAGGCACGAGCTTTCCTGTACTGAAGGCAGATTGGTCTTGGCGCGAGGCGCTGGCTCACGTGACCTCAGGAGGGGCGAGGTTAGCTTGGCAGGTGTCTTCTAGTTTATTTATAGTGCCGTTGAGCGTATCGACGAGTAGATGTTTTTTTTAATGTTATTCCTAGATATATGGCTTGACTTTCTCGATGAGTTGGGAAACGGGTTTTTGAGGCGCGGCTGTTATGGTTTTTTTTGAGATACAGCCTGACATCTCATCTAGATCTGTGGAAAGCTGTCGAGGGTCGAACTTGAACAAGCGCGGCTCCATCAAGGCACCGGTTTCAGTGTGCTTGAGATAATTGAGTAAGGTAGTGGCCTCGATAAATAAAGTTACTGACAAGAAAAATGTAAATTCATAAGCCACAATGCGCCAGAGAAACAGAAAACCCTTTTCCTATTTACATTTTGGTCCTTTTCATGTGATTCTTGGAGAAAAAAAAAAGGGCTTACTACTCAACATATCAATATTTTAAACGCACTATAGGGCGACCCACTAGCTCATATATATTGACAGAATATTTGCGGCACACTGCTTTGAGCCATTCAGGTCAGCCTACAATAGAAGAAAAGCCCAAGTATGTGATGGTGAAACGACACGTTTTTCAAAAAACTCTAAAAATTCTGCAGAATAGCCTCAACTTGATAGATTAAGAAAGATCATGGTAACTCAGCATGTCCTAAAGATTCTCCCAGAATATCCTCTTCTTCCAATTATATATATTTAGAAGGCACAAGTTCCATTCCCGCATATAGGCGCTTTTTTCTTCGCACTCTTCAACGGCAATTTCGAAAACCTTCCAAAAGCTCCTCATATACACTCCCGCCTGTGCCGTCTCTCAAACTTTATTTTCCTCCCCACTCTGTAGAGCCTGCCCCACACGAGAACCCCCATCTCAATCGAAATCAATCGACTTCAATCGACTTTGATCGACCTCTCTCTTAATACTTTTCTCTTTTCTTTTTATCCTTGGTCGTCAGAACTCTATACGCAGGTCGGTCTCATTATAACGCTGCTTTACATCTCATCGGACAGTCTCTTTTCCTCTTCCTTTTTCTATTCCTTAAACTTGGCAACGCAGATCGATGCCCTACTTTTCTCGCGTTTTTACTTGACCGTGCGAAACCACCACAAACACTGCATTGTATGCAGGTCTCCTACACGTCACGGTCTGGGCCACATGGAAGAACGCCTCGAATGCTCAAAGCGCCCTGGACTGCACCTTCTAGTGGGTGAAAAGCTTATTTCCCACGTACTGTAGGCGTGACTAGATGAAGGAGACAACGAAGCCAACGGCCAGAAGAAAAAGAAAGAAAAGTTGAGCAAGGGGGAAATCGCTGGCTGAAGATCGCTGGTGATGTCCCGAATTAGCTCTGATCTGTGGATCGCCCACCCCAGAAATCGGCATGTTTACTTATTTTCCATAAATAGAAATGGTCGCTTTTTCCACAGCCGAGCTCTCACCGGATTTGTCTCACATGCTAGAAAGTGTAGAGGCCCTGGAGTGACTCAAACTAGGAGTACACAAAGGGCATGATGTAAATCACAAGTTGATTAGAAATACTGAACAAATTGACAACGGTAAAGGAAACCGAAACGGATACGAAGTTGGAGAAGAACTGAAAAAATATTGTTGAAAACGCACGAGTTTTATTGTAGCAATGATGAAAACCTAGACTAAAGAATTGAAAAGCCATAATGATGAACTGAAAATTATAATTACATATGCGTGAAGCGAAACTCCACCTAAGGAAGTTTCTTAAATAATGGTGCCAGAGCGTCAGCAAAGCTGGTTTCGTTGCGTGTCGTTTCACTGCTTGCTGGTGTATAAACCATGGGCCGGGGTCTGTCCGAATCGAAGATCTCGCTGACTTTCGACGAATTATATGACCGCACACTCAGCTCACTGGCATTGCTTTTGTTGTAGAAGGAAGATGTGGGAGGAAGAAATGAGGGGTAGGGACGGGAATTGAGGTTTGCCGAGGAAGGAGTTTGTTCGGCAAGGTTTTGGCGGAAACTTCGAGGACATAGCTCTTCGCCGTCGATCATGGTCGAAGGCCTGTTCAAGAACCGATTCCCGTGCTTTGAAGTCCCGCCTACTTGCTCGTAAGTGTACTCTTGGGGCGTCACGGGGCTCTCGCAGAAATGGGCAGAGTCTGGAGACACCAGTGCCGAAGGCGACGGGTAAGCGGGCGCCAAAAGCGGCGATTTTTTGGGCAGGTCAAGCGCCATCGAGAGAGTGGCGCTGGTCAACTGGAAGTAGAGTTGTTGTGGGCCCTTGTCGCCGAAAAGCTCCAAGAGATACACGGGCGCGTGCGTGATTGCCGCCACCAACACCTTGCAGAGGTTGTTGTATGCAATGTAGTCTGGCTCGCAGTCGTTCACGTCGACACAGCGGTTTGGGACCTGGAACCGGGGGTCGGCCTCAGAAAGCCGGAACGTGCGGTTGATCACGTCGATCGACGTCTTGGCAACCTGAATCGTGTCGCATCCTATGGCGTCATACAGAAAGCAAGCGGCGTAGGCCGCAAACTGCTTCATGCGCCTGAACTCAATGTCCACGGGGCTTTCTCTGCAGTTGGCCAGGTTCCGATTGATGTTGAGGTCGTCCAGAGAGAGCAAGTAGTCGTCGATTCCGGGCTCTGCGACGTCCCAGTCCAAAGAGCCCATGATGTAAAGCTCCATCTGGTTGAACATCTTCGGAGAGTAGTTGCAACGAGAGCCACAGAGCCTGACAAGCTCAGCCACCCGCGGTAGCCTGTACCGCTGGGTTGGGCCGTTGAATCTGGCTCCAGAGCCGTAGCCCAAGTCCTGGACAGAGCGCACCTCATCCAGGGGCCGCTCGCTGTGCATGTTGGCAAAATGGCAGTTTCCGCCGTGGACTTTTGCGGCTATCCAGAGACACGTGGCTATGACTAGCTGGCCTTGGTCCAGCAACACAATTCGTTTCAGACAGTAGCGGTCAAAGAGCCTCACTGCGCGGCAAAACACAAAGGGGAGGATTTTCAACCGCACCAGGAGCTTCAACCCAAAGTCCAAGAGCTTGAACCGAGATATTGGGTCGAGGTGCGGCTGGTGGGCAATGAGGCGTGTGTTGGGCTTTGTGCGTTCGAGCGCATGGTGCATTGCCTGAGTCACATCGTCAAGGTACTCGTCAATAACCACCGCATGGGTATGTGTCTCGGACTCGTATAAATCATGGGGATACTCGTACTGGTTGAAGCTGACCTTTTCGCCATAGTATGTATCGTGAAGATCGAGCATGGTGGGGAAATATACCGGGGGAATCAGGACCCGGGTAGTGTTTTCGGGTCGGGCACACGAAGTAGGCGCCGATTTCAAGTGTGGAAGATTTGAAGAAGCCTGATCAAATTGGCGATGGGTCCAGTCAGCGTAAACCCAAAGGTTTGTGAATAACGGGTGCAAATAAAGAAGGGTGACGGGAAGGAAAGGGATAGGTTGGTGAAAAACAAAAAAAGCGTTGAGAGTCTTCCCAAAAAAAAAGGGGCGATCTTCTCCGTCTCTCGGGCCCTATTTACGTATGTCGAAAACTGGCCCATTTCCCAGTCGGCCACATGCAGAGTGAAAAACCTCGGGCTTTTACTCGCGCGGCTTAGGCTGCATCCCGCAGGTGGGGGCCTGAACATTCTCCTGGGAATACGCGCTGCTGCCGATGCGCAAGCGAGCGTAGCCGAAACCAGCTAAGGCATCTCTGCGAGCCAGGAGAACAAAGCGAATTTCTGCATACGTGGCAAGCTCGCGCCGCGAAAAATGAACCGCGACAAATCAAATGCGAAAAATTGTCCAAAAAGAAATATCCGCGCATGCGCACAATGGCTCTTCAGTGGGTTGCTAGTGGTGACGATGCCAATCCGCTTACGAGTCCGGAAAATTTGCTCGCAGGGGCTCCAATCGTCGCCCCCTGGCGTATTACCGTGTTGTCAAAGATGACATAACCGTTCTAAAGTCACATTTTTGTGAGAGGGTGTTGTCTGTCACAAAAGAAGCCATCACTCCAGGAAAATGCTCGATCCTTGGCCTGATTAAAAACACATTCTTTGTTTTGGATCGGTCTCAAAATGGAATCTTGCTGGATCTACCGATTTCTTTTCGGATTTGCGAGTCCCCCTGAAACGGAAAATTCTTCAGGAGACGGCATCCCAAAACAGACAAAGTGAGACCAAGGCGGCCCGCGGTGCGGCTCAGGGCTGCGTCGACACTAGGATTTCCAAGCCTCGAGTTTCCGCTCCTGGAAAAGATTACCTACATGCACTACGAGGAGTTACAAACCGGGCCGAAGACGGATGTTTGTGCGGCAGACGGCTTTCAGTGAGACATAGACGCGAATCAGTGCGGGCCATATTGATCCGAGGACATTGCATTGTGGGTTTTTTTTTTTTGAATTTTGGGTTTCGCCCATTATCTTGTTTGCAGAATATACACTCGTTGAGTAGCTGCCCTCGGGCGGCCTGACGACGCCTGTATTCTGGAATAAGGCGAGTCTAGTTCTGCCTGGAATGCTGACGTCACATCTCCATTCATTATCTCGCCTCAAGTTTGCATAGTGATAAGTAAGGCCGCACCGCGCAGACGAGAGACAGGGTTCAAGCCGAGGAGGCCGGATATGGATTGATTTCGGAGCAAACGGGCAGTGTTATTTCCACAAAACTGCATGAGCCGGAGACTCACATTGCTTTCATCGACGCGAGGCGGCCACGAAGTAGGTTTAAGCGCCCGTGGTTGCACCTTGCAATCGTACGATTTGCGCTTAATCTCGATGATTTCGGCCGTTTTTTTTCCGCTCTCAGGGGTATGGCTTATCCCTGCGTTTGAGCATTCAACTTGGCATTTTTGGGTGTGGCAACAAAGCATTGGCGGGTTGGTAGAATCCGGATTCTCAATTAGTCTAGTATCTGTATCTGTATCTGAAGGACATCTCCTTGTAGCTTTGCGGTGTCGATAGATTTGTGCAATTCCGGCGTGCTTTTTAGGGCTCAAAAAAGAGACAAATAATGCATTTAAATGTGTTTGGCCATATGAAAAGCTTCAGATATCGCACGCGCAAATCCCTGCTCACATATCTCTCAGATAAGGTGGCTCGACAGCATCGCAGGCACTGTGGAGTGGGCATCAATGCTCAAATTGCCCTCTTCGAGGATTCCCTCATTGATACACTCTCTGATGATGAAATCCCAGTCGCTGATATAGACAAAGTACGACTGGAACGCCGACACAAAGAAGAGCGCAATGATCATGCCGAGCCATAGTCCGACAAGCTCCCACTCGAAGTAGAAAGCAAAGAAAAACGCAAACGGCAATGCGATAAGGTAGTACGACACCAAGTTGAGAATGCCGCCGATTTTCTGCCGGCCCTGTCCACGCAAAATGCCGCCCGAGACACACGCCAAAAAGTCGTTGATCTGGTACACGGCCCCAATGACAAGCACGGTGCTGGCAATTTTTACAACATTGGCGTCTCGCGTGTACAAAGAGGCGAAGAAATCCCGAAACACAAAAAGAACCACGGCGTTGGCGGTCCCGAGCACAAGTGCACTCCACATAGCCGCCCGTGCTGCCGTGACAGCCGCCGTTTTGGACGCTGCTCCAATAAACCACGCAATCCGAGTCGACGCCGCAATCGAGAGCGCAAACGGGACCTGGTATAGCAACACGCAGGTCGTGGACACGATCGACTGGGCGGCAAGCACGTCTGTGCCGAAGGTGGACGCGGTGAAGGTGATGATTTCAAACGCAAGCCACTCGGCCTCGACCATCAATACTCCGGGCACAGAGAGACTGACGATTTTGGACCAGTTGCGGAAGAATGTGGCGTCCAGAAGCCGTTCGCGAGGCAAACACTGGTACCCGTTGACGCCTAGCGTGTACGCCAAGAGCATGCCGCACATGAGCCAGTTGGAGATGACCACCAGGAGCGGGGCGCCGATAAACCCGAGCCCGACGCGTTTGTGCCACACCAACACGTAATTGAGCACGGCATTGAGCGGCGCACAGACTAGGAGCACGTAGGTGGAGGCGTGGAAAATGCCCTGTGACTGCAAAAAATGCTTGAGGTTCTCAAACACAATGAAACCGGGCAATCCGAGCGCCAACACTTGGAGGTACGTGCTTGCCAAGGCGGCCAACTCGGCCTTCTCCGAGCCCACTAGAAACAAGAGCACGGGCCGCGAGAGAAACACCCAGAGCACAAACATCGGCACATACAACAACATCAAGAGGTACGTGCACCGCACAAAATGCAACCCGACGGTGTTGAGGTCGTTGCGGCCGTACGCCTGTGCACACAACGTGTCGAGGCACGTGGACACGCCCTGGATGATGGCGTAGCCGCTGATGTTGGCCGTCATGGACGATAATGAGACCGCCGCAAGCGCCGTCAGGCCAAGCCGGCCCACGGAAAACACCGACGCGACTGTGAGCGAGTACTGCAACAAAAACGTCACGACTAGAGGTGCCGAGTACCGCATCAAGACGCGGGTTTCGGTGGCGAGCGAGGTCTCGGGCTCCTTCAAGATTGCGCTCGAGTGGATTGAGAGAAGATCGCTGATGTCCGCGTGCGTGCCTACTCCAGAGACGTTTGAACGCACCATATGGAGAGAATCGGCCAAATTTGGCCGGGAGACTTTCTGGTGTAATGCAAACTGCCGCGGGATCTTGTTGGTGCCCACAGAGGCAATGGACGCGCGTCTTTGCTGGACGTAGGCGACGATTTCCAGCTCGTCGATATCGGACATGTTGGACGCCTTCAGGAGGGTCGGAAGGAGCAGAGACTGCTCGTCAGCGCCACGAGAGAACATGAATAAGAGACGGGGAAGGAGGGGAGAGATGAGAGAAGGAGAAGAAGAGAGAAGGAGAAAAGGAGAGAAGAAGAAAAAGAGAGAAGTTGAAAATGGCTTTAAAAAGCGGTGGAGAGTGTGCAACGGTTAGAAAAGAGGGCCCTGTGAGCTGAAGTCGTTGATCAAAGGACTCACAATGGGGACTATGCAAGGAGTTCTGTGGCAACCGGCGAGATGACCAATTCCTCGTATAAAGAGAGAGACTCAAAAATGGGCTCGTGACAATTGAAAATGCGAGAAATCAATGTCTCAATATAGGTCTTGGTTTTCTCTAGTGCAGGCGCCTCCAACAATGCTTCTATATCTCTGTAAAGACGCTAAAGACGCGGGTAGGGAGATCAGAATGGAGCAAATCTTAGATTGGCAGTCAATCGCTTAGGTGTTTGGCGAGTATTGAAAGAGCACCGGCTATATGGAAGAAGTTCAAGTCCCCTGTCAAAACTTGTCGAGTGATCTCGGCTAAGGAAAAGAAGGAGTCACTAGGATAAAGAAGAAGACCAGTTATTTGGAACAGCGCCAATTCTTTGAGATGATCTCTAAGGTCTAGATCGAAAAAAATGTTAGAGAACGTCAAAGGATCAATTGCCTCTGAGGATTTTAAAATATCCTAGCTTCTTATCTTTTTCAATGTTTGTTGTGCGAGATCTGCTCCGCGAAAAATGCCCTGATCTGGGAGTAGGGCGATATTTATCTCTCCACGTGCGTCAGCTTAGCGCCAGGGCCCTGGACGATTCGCGCCTATTATTTGGGCGATAACTGCTATCGCGGAAAGATACAAGATAAGATTTCGACAATAGAAGTGGAGGGAAATTGTGGAGGGAAATTGTGGAGGGAAATTGCGGACAGCATTTTTTTTTTCTCCTTGATCTTTATCCTGGAGCCGAGTTGGCCCATTTAAATTCGGGGGCGATAAAAAAAATAAAAGTAGGAAGCTTTTATATTTCCTTGTTGCTGATCTGAGATTCTTCGAGCTTAGTTCAGAGATCACTTAGATTTTATTAGAGCAAACGATAGGCCCTATTTTTCGTTGTTGACTTGGACCGCTGGCTGACGCGTCAGCGAGAAAGATGGATCGCATATATGCACTCCATTTGGTTCAGCAGTTTGAACAACGCCCGTGAATTACCCCCTCAGTCTTCTAGAATGACCTAGAAGGTGACATGTGTAATTCTTGAAGTCAAATGAAAGTAGGCTGATATTAAAGATTTTCTTTTTTTGTCATACTATGGAAAAGCAGTCAGCTGGATGTGCCACACAATAGTCAGCACGGTTGTGCATACGAGCTGTGTTTTACGATGGCCGCGGACTCGTTTGCTTATTAGAGAACTTCATTTTTTGTTCACTACATCAAGAACAAGCCACAATTGTCACAAATACCTCCAGTCTATGGTATCAATACCTCAAATAATATAAGGCCAAAAGGCTCAGAGGCAATTATGAGGAGCCATGGTTTTCTACTATTGTATTTATCGTATTTATCGAATCATTACATTGTGTATTATTTTGGGGTCTCGCGCAGTCGTCGATCATCGTTTTGTGTCGTGAGATTTGATGAGAGATAACTACTGCTCGCTCGCTCACATATTCTTGAACTCAAGCACCTCAAAATGAATTACCAAAAGCGGCCGAATTTTCCGATTTGCTCGATAAAGAGGCTTGTTTTTACTGAACACCTCTCATT
This sequence comes from Metschnikowia kofuensis (nom. inval.), assembly GCA_030564885.1. Classification (NCBI taxonomy): domain Eukaryota; kingdom Fungi; phylum Ascomycota; class Pichiomycetes; order Serinales; family Metschnikowiaceae; genus Metschnikowia; species Metschnikowia kofuensis (nom. inval.). The sequence continues at coordinate 46,496 of JAJLZY010000068.1, forward strand.
CTATCCAGAAAGTCTTCTGCTTTCTGTCTGCCTATTCTATCGTCTTTTCATCTTCCATTATTCTATGTCTAAAATTCACTTCTCATCTATCCTCTGGGTTCTCTCCAGGTCTCTCTTCAAAAATCCCTTTTTTTCCTCACTTTCCTCCTCTACGACTCTCCTTCACGTCTGAAGCCCTCAAATCTTGCCCCGCGCCAAGTGCTTGAGCATGTCCTTCGCCGTGAAATACACCGTACGATAGAACGAGTGGAAATCAAGCGTCAGACACGCCACAGAGACAAATCCAAAAGGCAACATCGCCGGGATCCATCCCTGGGCCAACTCGAGCGCAAACGCGCCGCTGGGCATGGCATATTGCTTCACGTGGCCCTTCTCAAGATGATGCTGATCGCCTGGGTAGTAGATTTCGGGTGTGAGCGAAAACGGGTCCGCTGCCAGCTGGTGCCCGGTCAATATCGTGAAGTAGTCGTCTGCATAGTGCACGCCCGTGTGGCCCTCGGTGCCGACGGCCGTCCCGAAGAAGATCAAGTACTCGCTGATCGAAGCATGCAATATGAACATGGTTCCCATGGCTCCTCCGGCGTTATTATACACCCAGTCTTCGAAATTGAGCTCGTTGATGAGCCCCGGGTACGCGTGCAGAATCCGAGGCGCCAAATCGGTCATGATCGCCGTGGCATTGCCGTCCGGGTGGGCCTTTAAAGTTTCCTGAACCAAATCCTGGAGCACCTGCTTATCGAACTTGAACTGAGACGGAAGCCACGTCTGGAAACTGGCCTCGAGTACTGCATATACGGCGACGAGAATCGTCACGAGCTTGATCCACATAGTACCGGTAAAAGATGGAGGTGAGAGGGCTCGACAATCCGTGGATGGATCTGGTATTTAATGTTTGTCGTATTTGGATCGATGCCCGGACAGTGTGCCGGGCCGACTATACGACGCGTGGTCCTGTACGAGCTAAACGAGCCCGGAAGTGAGCGACATCGGGCGACTTCCGGGGATCCAGTGCGAACGCGACATCGATATGAATGTGGTGCACGGATGGGAAGCGGTGGATCACGTGATAGGTAATATAATCTGACAACAGTCACGTGATAGCTTTGTAGAGTCACGTGATTGATCTGCAAAGTGTAATAATCATGAAACCTGTAAACGCTACATAAGGGGGATCCTTCGTGTAATCATGTGATTTCCCAGGCTCTTTGTTTATAAATCTGGCTACTCGTGAAAAACTGGAGTGCGTCTTCGTCAAAAGTGTGCAGAGCTAGTTGAATGAAGCCCCACAATAACTATCTACTATAATCAAATAGCCAATAAATCAACGTCGTTCTGTCTATCAAATAAAAAAGCCATAAAATTGGCACATTTTGAGAACACTAGTAGCATTTGGATCTTTACTTCGCAAGATAAGGGCTCCTTGAGGTCAACAATAAGGGCTAGTAGCATGTAGCTGCCTCGGCGTGCTTTCTTGCAGGCTAAATATGGCCGCAATTGAGTCAAATTCACAAAATCGATTACAATGTCTTGCGTTTCCCACTTAAGTGTTCGGGATCATGAAAGCACTTGCTTCCAGCTTGAGAAGGCCACTGGAAAAGTCAGCCAGGTGGCTGGAGAAAGCTCTAGATAGATTCAATTGTGAGACTCAAGATTCCAATTGTTCATCCTGTGGACATCGAACTTCAGCAAAGTTTCGAGTCATGAAAGGAGCCATATTCCGAATTATTGGATTCGAGAATCGGCGTGTGTGGAGCTAGTATTCATTTACAATGAGGCATGTAAACAATATTTCTCGAAATTGAAGAAAGCTCGAACAGACTTTAAATTGAGTGAATCACAAAATGTCTTCTCTTTCCAATCTGACAGAAGGTTGGAAGCCGATGCTTGGTCTAGACTAGCCATTGCTCGATTTGTTTTGCACTTGCTTGCATGAAAAAAGTTTGTAAGCGGCTGAAATCCAACTTGATCTGATAAAAGTATCAAATCAAAGACGTTCTGATTAATTTGTACTCCCACAGCTACTCTTTTCGACTTAGCCGCTCAGAATATTGCTGAAGTCTAAAAACCCTTTTGGCTCAAATTCTTGGCTCCGACTAGGCTGGAATGTTTACACAATGGTAATCAAGCTATCGGCACAATTTATCTGGCTAAGTCTCATGGAGGGCGAAAGATCAATTGTATTTTGAAGTTTTGGAATGACACAGGCTCGTCCTTGTGTGATAAATTCTAGCTGACTCGAGAGGGCTCTAGGTGACTATTAGTGGACATTATAACAATGAGTTCCGGTTTCGTTACCTGACATACCTGGGCCTTTTCTCGCAGACTATCATAAAGCAGTCGTTCATTGAAGTACGTTTATTCTATTCTCGATATTGGGTAATAAACATTCGTATAGACTACCAAGTCTAGCTTTGGCATATTCCACGCCTCTAAATAATACACAATATAAGTCACAGCATCGCCAGATGTCCAGTAGCCAGCTCCGGGCATCAGCCACTACGTCTCATTAAGAGACCCTATTGGACTCTCACGCGCTTTTCCAATTCCACCAAGCCTTGCTCAAAGCCCGTTTTCCAGTCGTTGATTGATGCTAGATTGCCTCCGGCTTTCAAATACTGCAGTCTTCTCGCTTGCATGACAGCCTGTTTCCTGCCAATCAAGGAGCCGAGACGTGCAAAGAGGGCCGCATCATTCCATGCACTTTTGAATCCATCCTGTGCAGCGGAAGACTTGAGCTGAACGGCTAGCGTGTCCCGAACTTTGTCCAAGTCTGCTGCCTCGGGAACTGAGAGCTTAGGGGCGCTGAAAGAGCGGCCCAATTGCTGGCGGAAATCCCAGCCTCCGCCGTTGCCAGACTCAAACTTGTAGGTCCAGAAATAGGACCCGGTGGTGGCCCTCTCTTCTATGAGCCTTTCGACTTCTCCTCCGTATTTGGCCTCGAGGTCTCCGCGTTTTGAACTGCCTTTTGGAATCCCACTCGCTGTCCAAGACTGCTCGTCAAACACATTGGCCCATTCACCGACCATGAAGTCCACACCTTCGCCGTTGGCTTTCACACTTGGTAGCATCTCTGCACTCAAGGCTCCGATGAGCTGTTCGGCGCTTCGGCTTGTATCCTTTGTGCTGAAACATTTGTAAAAATGATGATCGACCACCACACCGGCAGGGGAGTTTGGGTCCTGGCTCTGCTGGACCCATTGGGTCCAAGTTTCTGGGCTCCAGCCGTCGGAAATCACAACAGGCACTGCCGAGTCTACTTTACGAATGGCGCTGATAGCCCTGGCGTAAAACGCCTTTTGTGCCGTGGCCGGGTCGGCGTACTCGGACTCGTTGATCACCTGGATGCCGGAAATGTTGTCGTATTGCTTCAAGTCCTGCGCCACAAACAGTAAGGCTTGTACCATGAGATCCTGGTAGGCGGGAGTGGTCCAAAAGTCTGCTGACGACGATTTTTCGCCATTGTGATCGTCCACGTTTGCCCCTCCGGGCACTCCATGGATATCGACCAAGATGGAGATGCCTCTTTTGGCCGCAGGCTCAATGTAAACAGACTTGAAGATCTTCCACGAGTTCTCGTACAACTTCGCAAACGGCTCGAAACGAGTGCCTTTTGTGAAACGTCCGCCGTCAATGTTCCAGTACCCAAGAGGCACCCGCACGGAGTTCACGCCGTTTTTTTGCAACCAGTCCCAGTCGTCGTCTTTCACAAAAGACAGCCAGAACGCTTCCATGGAGCGTTTTTCATTTGCTAGCGAGCCTTTCGAAGCAATGGTGGCGAGTTCCAACTCGGTGGTGGCTCCCCCGGGAAAAAGAGAGGGAAAGATCCAGTCCTCCCTTATAAACGAGCTTCCGAAATTCACGCCAAAGTTGAATCTTGCCTGGTAAAACTGCCTTAGACTGATTCTCAGTGATAAGGCTTCGTCGGCAGACGGGAGAATGGCAGCTCTCTTGTTCAAGACAGGCGGCGATCGGTGATGCCTGCTTTCGCCTGAAATAATGGCCAAGGCAGATTGTCCAAACGTTGCAAACAATAGCATTTTTAGTATAAGACAGCCAAGTATCAGGCCCGTGTATGCATTTGATGAAATTTGAGAAAAGGCTCTCATCGTGGATCAGTATGGGTTTGAAAATGAGGGTTAGTGGATCCAAGGCCTACTTTTTATAAACAGCTTTGATGTACTTTTGACAAATAACGAACTTGCAGAAGCTTGTCGCCGGCAACATGGGCCATTTATATTGTACTTATGCACTGGGCGCCAGGCACAGACGGTGCCAAGAATACCATTCCTAATAAGGAAGACACGCTTGTTCCTGTTGATGTAACAAGACGCAGAAGAAGGTCGCGTTTTGTTTTGAGTACCTTGGAATTAGCCAGCGCGTTTTGAAACGCTCCTCCGCTCCTTAGCCCCTTCGACTTAATTGGCAATTATGAAACAAGAACATAATAAAAAGGCTATGCCAACGACTTTTGCTCCATTAATTGCTTCCATACCTCAGCCTTGATTCAATGATTTATCCTTCGGATCATTTCACCTAAAGTTTCAAACCCTCGTCAGATCAGTTTCAAAGGCGTTTGGGGATCCTCGAATTTCCTAATCAGGGCTAAGACAAGGAGCATGTGCGGCGCGCTTGCAAGCCTTCTTTTCTGGCGCGCGCGACTTTCCTAAACGGGCAAGGCCAGGACTCGCGCCATGATTCAGGCAAAGCAGGCCAAGCAGGCCAAGCCTGAGACTCGCCAGCCCTATTCCTAATGGGGTCAACAAATATCATATGGCTTTTCTTGAGCTGGGCGAGTGAGCGAAGTGATTTGCTTTTGATGACCAGTCTTGCTGGCGGTATTGGCAAGAAGTGAGAAAATCGAATAAAAAAGTTAATTTTTTCACATGAGATGAGTGGGGCAACAATTATTTGTTTATAGTTGTAAATATCCTGATTTATGATGAGTTGATCAAAAGTTCGTTTCTTTTTATTGTATTATCCGACTTTGAAGGCCTGCTCACAATGCTGAAATAACTTTTTTCAAAGTGAGTATGCTTCTTGTATTCGACTACAATGGTGAGTTGTAACGCCTTTTCATTGTTTTCACGCACTGATTATTGAAGTATCTGCAAAAACAAATTTGATTATTTGAGTACTCATTCAAAATTAATCCAATTACCGGAGAATTGGGTTGGAATGACTAACAAATTTGAAGAAAAAATTATGATTTGCCGACTTGAACTAAAATTTGAATGAATTAGCGCCAATTGCCAACACTTCACAACCGTCTCCAAGCGGCGCGCGCTATTTTTCACTTATCCATCTGCAAAAGCATCACGGCTTAGAGCGGGGCTTGTCTTGCCCCACAATCTTATCCGTAAACGGTGAGAACACTATCTCACTTTATATCTTCGAGGATTGACATCTAGTGGTGATCATCACAAAAAAACACTTTTACGTTTCTGTTTTTCATTGTTTTCTTCTCTTTTTTTCTTTCGTTTTCTTTTGCAGTTGCCGCAATCCTTCATCGCAGTAAATTCAGAGTGTTTAATCTATCAGCGTAAAGAACGCCTATTTCTCTTCGCGGGCTGAGCGAGGGTCCAAAAAGCCCAATGCAAGTAACTATTCAATTTAGCAAATTACTAGATGATAGTCTAAAGGCTTGGCAATTTCATGTCGACGCCATTATGATGGGCAGTATTGACATGATCTTTAGGCTTGATAGTCAACGTTCAAACCAGCTCAGGCATCGACTAGATACAAAAAGGAGATAATGACAAAAGGAAATAAATGAAGAAAATTTCTTCATTTTTACTAGCTTGAATTTCGTGGGCATGAGCTCTCAACGCATTTCACTTGCCATCTCCCAGAAACCTTTATCTTAAACAAAGCTTTTATCACAAACAATACTGTATTTAAACCTCAACCTGAGCCAGAACCGTCATTGCTTAACTTTTACGTGGTTGATGATGGTGAACAAAATCTCTTATCAACATGAACACGCCTTTGTGTGTGTCGTTGATCGGATCCCAATATCTATATTTGATGATCGTGTTCAGGTACCCCTAAAACGACAAGAAATTAAAAAAGGTGTACGAAAGTTCTGACAACAAAGAAAAAAATTTCCTCGAAAGGAATAGGAAATGTGGGCCTCATGCAGGGCAGAGTTGTTTCGTCTTCGTCCTTTTAAAGACTCACCAAACTCCGCGAAAGCGAAATATATTATAATATATTATAGTATAAATACCAAGTTCGATATATATTATATCGCTCATGCAAAAATGCATTGAAGAGGGTAAATAGAGACCTCTTCTGCTGCGATTATCCAAAAAAATTCCGAAAGGCTATAAATAACTTTCATTTTCCAATCTTTCTAAAGCTCTCATCAATGACCTAGACTGCAACACAATAATAACTGCTCGTACGAAATTTGACGAGATCCGAACAATGACAAAAAGATTCATATGGTACAAAATGCCACGTGCCGGAAATTGAGGAAGAGGGAAAAAAAGGCATAAAAAGCAAGCGAGGAGACAATCATCCGAGAAGGCTCGAACACACTACAGCTCGCTTAGTTGCAACAAGACTTCCTTTTCAACCCTCTTCAAAGAACAAAACCAACCCCAGATTTCAGCCTACCTTCACAATCACCAAACTCGTTGTATTTAAAATGTCACATAACAACTCCCAACTCGATCTTTCATCCTATAAGCTCAACTCACCCTCGTATGTGTTGCCCTCTATTGACCAGGCGCCCGATGTCATCAAATTTGGCCTCTATACTTGGGAACTCATGCCTCTAGTCGAAAACGAGAAAAGGAAAATCAGACTCAGCTGCACTCGGTGCCCGCACGCGGCCAAGCAATATTGGCCTTTGAATCTGACCAATTTGAGGGGCCACTGGAACAATAGACATGCTGGTGTGCTTCTCGAAATGAAAACGGCTGCAGTCGCCAGTGCTACAGACAAAAACAGGCAAATGTTACGGTCTAAGATATTCCTGACGGTCTGTCACTTGTCCCTCGTTGCTAATGATGAAACAGACCCCTTCATAGAGAGGCAGGCCAAGCGCAGACACCCGGTTTCAACAACAGGCCTGGTGTCGGAAAAAGAAGAGCTGGAATTCTACCGGAAGTTCATCGGTTTCGTAATCCAGGACAAACTTCCCATGTCTGCCATCCTGGGCCCCAATTTCGGCGAATTGCTCGCCTACGCAAACCTATGTGAAGATGATGAGCTCCCTGATATCACCCAGGAAAGTTTAAAAGAGAGAGTCCGTGCACTCTATCAGGAGAATGTAGATAAGTTGAAGGTTCGGTTTGCGCAAATCGAGAGCGGCTTTGCCGTGACCATCGACGAGAAAGTCTATGACGAAGAAATACTCATTTTGAAAGTGAAAGTGCACTTTGTTGACGAGAAGTTCATCTACGAGAGCCACACGATCGGGCACGAGGCTTTTCAATTGTCAACGCCAAGATTGGAATTGAGAAGATACATGTATGATCGATTCCATGCGATTCTCTCGGAGCACGGTCTTGTCAATCGTATAGTCTCCATCACCCGAGACAATTCCAAAGTCTTGGGTGGTTTGATTGACCTTTATATGAGAGACCCGGAGAGTTGCTCAAACTTCTTGTTGCAGGATCAAGAGATCCAGTGTTTTGGCAGTGTTGTGAGCGAGGCTGTCGAGGCTTTTTTGTCCTGTACTTACTTCAGATCCAGTGGTAATGGAATTGTTCCCGAAGCAGTATTTGAGGACTTGGAGCTGATGAAAGCCGAGTCTCCACTGTCCACACTTCTTCTGTATCAGATGAAGAATCTTTCGTGGAAGGTGAGGAACATTGTGCAAGCCATCATGGGCAGTGGCCGGTTGTATCGAAAGTTTCACGGCTTTGTTACTGAACGAGAAATGGGGGAGAAAAAAGGCTATCTGAGGCTCACTGTAGACACCCAGGATCTGTGGACCTCGACTTATAAAATGCTCGATCGCTTTCTATACTTCCGTGAAGAAGTGTCTAAGACGCTAGAGATTGCGGGAAGTCAGTTGGGAGATCAAGATCTGTATGATGACGAAGAAGAAGAGAGAGAAGAAGAAGTTATTCGCCAAATCAAGGACGTTTCTTTGAGCGACTTCGAATGGGACTTGTTGACAACTATACGCAATTTTCTTGCTGTTTACTGGGCACCCATGAAGAGCTTTCTGAAAGGCTTCAACGAGACAATAAGCCTCTACATTCCTTTTGCGGCGCAAATTCTGAAGGAGTTGGAGAAATGGAATCTGGAGAACCTGAGCGACTCTAATCCGTTTTTGGCCAAGGGGATGCAGAAATCACAAAATCTTTTTAGACGACGGTTCCCAATACATTCTGAAGACATCGGCATTCTTCAAGCACAATATCTAGCGACCGTGCTCGATCCACGTCTCAAGCTCAAGGTATTTGAGACCCTCGGTTTTCCTGAGCCTGTCATTGCCGCCATCAAATCTTTCTCGCTAAATGTCTTCCGTTTTTATGAAAAGAAATACAAGGACACTCAAACCAATGAACAGCAGGCGGGAAAAGATATGGCAGATCAGGAAAGCGTTCTGGGTGAGCGAGCTCCCAAAGCGCAAATGGGTTTTTTTGTACACAGAACAGAAGACCTGGAATTCGAAAGGTATATTTCTGAAAAGCGGGAGTACATGCCAAGCAGCTACAAGGGTTTCTACCGAATGCGGAAAACCTCGTTTCCGGTCATTCACCATATGGCAAGGGACGTATTGGCGATTCAAGCGTTTTCCAACCCTGCGAATTCGATCATTTCGCCGAAAATAGACCCAGAATCGGAGTTGCGTGGGTGTCCAGAAGTGCATGTCATGAGGGCGTATGGTACACTCAATTCAAGCGGCCATATCAGGGATGGGAAGATGATAGTTGAATCGCTATTCAAGTCAGGGGTTCAAGGACTCGAGAGTCATACTAGTCTCCTAGGAATCGAGCCGCGGCCTGGCATGAAAGCGTATGAGATATTTGCTTCAAGTGGGGAAGAGGAGGATTCTTCGGACTTCTCGTGAAGTGATTTTTTGGTATTGACGCGAGAAATTGACCCTGGCCTCGTCTCTCGAATGCGATATTTTTTCTTAGGTAATCTCGAGAAAAGGGTTGAGGAAAGTAAGGGCAAATTTTTCGAGGGAAGTATTTTGGTGATTATTATTCGGTTGCCGCGGGGCTGAAAAGAAAAAGAGTCGGATTGATCTCTTGTGCTGCCCACGTGACAGGAATTAAGTTCCAAGTTCGATTAAGATATGATAAGTAAATGAGATTATATCATCAAATACGTCAAGTCCAACATCTGAAACACCTTTTAGCTCTCGAGTCTACCAAATAAAAAGAAAAATTTCAAGTGGAAAGAGACAAAGAAATTATGAGTCGCAGTTTGGTACCGTCTTTACGTGAATGTTAAGAGCTTCACCCCTTTCAAAAATCATCAAAATCGTGGCTGACTGACTTGAAGGTCATTATTTTATAAACGGTATTGCTTCATGACATGCAAGGCAATTTTGTTTGGACCGTTATTTTATAAGAAACAGGTATCGTTTGGCAAGGGCTTACAACCAACTTCTGAGCCTCGTGCGGTTTGTAAATTATACTTGAAACCCCGCAAAAGCCAAGTGGCTTTAATCTCGCAAATTTCTAGAATCAGAGCAGTTGGGAAATTTGATCTAGATTCTGATGAGATGAGACGAGATGAGATGAAATATGATGAATCTGGGCGAGCACAGGTTTTTGATTCTAAGCATTCTCCACAAGCCACTTGCGGCCCGATTTACGGATTTCCCGAGTCAAACTTGTGACATTTTTCATCCAATAGCGTGGAAAATGACTAAAAAGCGTGGGAAATGAGTAAAAAAAACAAATGAAAATGACGTAAACAGTCGCGTGATGGTTATGCATAGTGCAACGCGGGCAGAAACACCGCGCATTTTTACCCATAATGTCAACACACACATCGTGAGAACTTCTCACTTCAGGGCAAAGCAAAAACATATTTGCAATGAATTTGAGATCTCTACTTATTTTTCAGCCTCGTCCAGAAAGCAACAACGCATCGCAAAATAATGCTCAGTGCATCGTGATCAAGAACCCCCTTTATCTATTATTGTTATAATAGCCACACGCCCGAGCCTCGTGCAGATACGAGTCAGAGTCACAAAGCGCGATCGAGCGCGATTCGGATTTGACGTGTTTTTGTTTCGTTTTCAAACACAAAATGTCGCGGTCCATACAGAAATGCCCGCCTCACATGATGCTTCCTGATGGAAAATGGTCTGGGACAGCTACAGTGTAAAATTTATTTGGGCTTCTTTATTTCCGCTGTTGCTTTTTCAAGTCACGGAAGTGCATGTATGATGAGAGTTGGTCATTTCCAGACACCATCGAAATCTGAGATTCTTCAAAACTTGCGCTCTTTCGAAAACATTTTCTCTATAAGAAGAATTCATATTTTGTCTGAGCCAGTACATCCACATCTTTACGCTCTTCCAAATATCGCAAATGAAAAATCTTTCCGGTGGGAAAATGTCGGCGTTGCTGCAAGCTATATGCGGTAGGAGTTAATATACGGGAAAGACACCGTGCAAAAGAAGCGCACCCGGTCGTTTTTCAAAACAAGTTGTGCATATTTTCTGTCTTGTATGTCAAACACCCATGCATGGGGCGGAGGTCACTGTCTTTCGGGTGCATTGCAGGGATGTCGCGCATGTTGCTTTCAGGCAATGTCGAAGTTGGCTCCAAATTATAAATCAGGGTAAGATGCCAGGCTTTTGGGTTAGTTCAGAGTTTATCGAATCTTTCGCTCGCTGTTGCTTGTCCATACTTTTTGGACTGTCCATTCCTTCTGCCCGCCAACCCTAGCCCTTCGCTTACAAAACTAAAAAGAAAATGAAGTTTGCAGCCACCGCTCTTCTTTTCTCGGCCTTGGCCACGGCTTCTCCGGTCAACTCAGACGAGTCTGTCTTTACTTCCAGAGTTTCAGTTACAAAGACTTTCTACACCACTGTGTGGAGTGACTGTACTGAGACT
>JAJLZY010000069.1:0-56610 GCA_030564885.1 Metschnikowia kofuensis (nom. inval.)
GATATCTGGAGCGACGTCTCACGCGAGTTTGGAGTGTGTTGCATGGTGGGCGTCTGATGCAGGTCTTGATAAGGACGATGGGGAGGAGCATGGTGATGATGCTCTTGGTAGGAAAGCGTGTTTGGGCCCTGATGATGCTCCGGGTAAGAAAGAGTGTTCGGAGGCTGATGTGTGGGTTGAGGCTGATGCGTGGCTTGAGGCCGGTGTGTGGGTTGGGGCTCATGTGTGGATTGAGCTCGGTGTGGGTCCATGGCTCGAAGCGGGTCTTTCATCTCATGTATTTCTTTTGCCTGATGCAGCTGTGGGAGCACGGACAATTGTGACTCACGCAGTTCGGGCAGCCCGTCGCTCGGGCCACTCGGATGCGACAACGCCACGGTTTCTGCATGTTTGAAGTCGTTCTTCGACTTGCGCAGGCCGTGCTTTTTCGTCACAATGTGCGTGTTCAAGTGGTTGAGCGAGCCATAGCTCTTTGTGCATCCGGAAAACGTGCAGTTATACTTGCGGTGGATCTGATAGTACCTGCGGCGGAAACGGCGGTGTTTTGGCATTGGTGCCTGGTGAGCCACCTGCTGCGGAAGCCCCGCCGGATGCATATACGGGTTATGATCTAGCGGCATGTGGGGCCTGGCGTCTGTGCCCGGCGGCATTTGCTGCATTTGCTGCATTTGTGGACCAAGCTGTGGAGACAAGTATGCGCCCAGCGGCGCAGGCCCCATGTGGGGAGGCATCACGTGCATCCCTTGGTACGGCATTCTGTATACATTGGGGTCTCCATAGATCACATACTGAGGGCCCTGTGGCCGGTAATATGGATACTGATTCATCGCAGAAGGCGCTTCATGAGGCGCTCCGTGGGGCACTCCATGGGGCATGTCGTGAGGGGTTCCATGAGGTGCCTGATGCGGAGGGGCATATCTAGGCATGTCGTATGCGTAAGCAGGCAAAGGAGCCGCGTGAATACGGGGGTTTTCCAGCAGGTCCTGGGCCTGGGCGGGTGGAGGCTGGCTCCGCAGTTCATTGAGCATCAGCGAGATTGTGGCTCGTGGACGTGAGTCTAAGGGAAACTCAGTCATGCGATGTACGAGTGGGAGAGCTATCTTGAAAAAGCCCGAGGCAGGCGAGACAGTGGATGTGCAGATGAAACAAGAGGGGCCCAGAAGCGGATTGGAACGGGTGTCTGGTAGACGAGGCGACGAGAAAATATACCGAGATTTCCTGTTTGATGAAAACGGGTCGGAATTGAGCCAAAGGATCGTACTTTTTCTTTCGAAAGTGGACTCAGCAACAGGAAGCCTCACACAGAGTCACGAGAATATCTTCGGATCAATAAATAAAGGGTTGTCGATTGGCGGATTAGGACACCCTGATGCAAAATGAAGATCAAACGAAGAAGGAAAATAAAAGGAAAACCGGGCAATTAAGTGGGCTGGCCGTAAGAAGTGAATATATGAAGCAAGGCGCTAGGGCCCTGCGGGAGCTTAACCTAATATATCACAATCATTCGATGCTCCTGGGGACTCGATAGACATCAAGCTGCGTCAATAGCGTACATGATAGCAGGGCGGGTCGAAGCGCGTGCATCGCTTCAGACATACGTGGTCGCGGGTGGGAGAGTGTGCAGGCGCAGTTTCACGGAGTAAATGCAACAGCACAAATATGACGCCATTGCGGGTCTCGTATGCAGCATATCTGTATATTGCGAATACCGTAACTGCACCAAACATGATTACATCACCTTTGCACGCATGTACCCCTAATCCCGGCCTAAGCAGTGTCACAGCTAAAATAACCTTTGAGACATGACGACCACAGCCTTGCATGGCAATCGCTGAGCCTTTCAAAACAAAGTCGCCAGATTTTTATTCTTCTCAAATTTCCAACAGACTCTGCCTTGCAAAAGTATCATTCATAGAGTGCACAACGGCGGAATGCTTACGCGATGGCAAGAGAACATGCCATAAGCGAGAGAGTGTTTCACCAGACTATGCAGGAACATCAACGCCGAATGCGGTGTGCTGGTGTCGCTCGAGGGGCTAGATTCTTTGACCTCCGCAGCTGGAAATCCGCCCTTACTAATCAAAACACTTTTTGTGTTGGAACGTAAACACGTTATTTATCTGCTTTCAAGCCCATGACTACAGCCAAACAATTATTTGCTAAAGCTTGTGTATTGTTATGAATCCCGTCTGTTATCTCCGGTGCATTCTCGCGCATGGGTACATCTCCGGGTGGCTGCGCTTGTCTTATTCCGATACTAGAAGACGGTGCCAGGGGATTCTTGGCAGGTTCCGTCGCTCTACACAACGCACGTCCTTCAACATCTTGTAAAATAAAGTCTTAAATTCAATGTGGGGAGAAAAGTCAAATACAATATTCGTTTAGGCTTGTTGCTGGTTGTTTGTTATTCTTCTCTTTCAGGTTCTTTTGTTTGTGACTTTCTTCTCGCGGGCATGACCTGAGCGTGGCCTGCATGTACCATACATTCGCGACTGCGTTTTAGGGCTCGGAATAGAGTTCGACGAATCGAAAGACAAAGAGAAAAAACTTAAGTCGTACCTAAATGGAGGGCTGAAAAATAGGTGACGCGGCGTTCTGGAAAGCGGCTACAGACCACGACTCGAGGTCGCGTTGAGAGTCTTGGCTTTTTGTTGAAATCAGATGGGATAATAGAGAAGTCAGAATCTAAATGACAAACGTTGCGACTCTGAAAAATCAAAACTGTGGGCAAAAGTAAACCAAGAATAAGTAGCCGACATACGCTGAGCAAGTTTGGCCGGTGACCTCGCCAATAAGTAACGCTGTTATCACGAGACTAAACGCATGCCGGACATGCGCTCAGCGCGCTTTCTTTTGATTTCTTTTGGGCGTGCCTGAATGCGAGCGCGATCGGAAGCCTTCTCGTCGAGCTCCGCTTCGGGTAAAACTTGCCATTTGTTTTAGCGTTTCCATGTGGGCGGCCTCCCGAGTGTGACCAAAAGTTCCAGAGCATAATGTTTCACACATCCGTTCTCCATTGGGAAAAATTTGTTATTCGTCGAGCTAAGCGGGGTTTTAAAGCAACGGGATCAAAAACCCGGGAGAATATTCGGAGTGAAAAAGACCCCGTTCTGCGCCTGCGGCAGCCAGCGCAAAAAATTATTTCACCGATTGCATGATAGGTGTATATGCATGAAACGGACGTGCCGGCCAATTGCTCACTCGTTGCTACTTCCAACCACCGCTCCTCAAGATGCGAGCTCTCTGGAAACGACTCATGCAGAAAAAACGTGGCTATATTCTATTTACAGTCTGCGCCCCTCGGCTGAGAGCAAATCTTCAATAACTTTCGTGTTTTGTTTTGAAAGGCAACCCGCGAGCGATGAGCCAACATCTTATGCAAAGCTACTCAAGCGCATCAGACTCTCGGCATCTCGGCATCGAAACGCCGAAGCAAAAAATGCAGATTTTTCTTCAAGTGTCTTGTTTTTTTTTTTTGACCGTTCTGCACACAAAGACCAACCCTCGCTCGCGAAACGTGATTCGCTCATCTGGAAGCAACTCTATCAGTTCTTGTTTTCCACACTGATTTTTCCAGTCGAAAGAAATGGCCGGAAATTAGACCTTAGATGTATAGATTGGTGTTCTTTCACATGCATGTTTTATTCTTGCGAAAATTTTGGCTCTCATTAATCGAAATCTTTCGATAATAAAAAGGGTTTCCAATTAGGGGTACACCATGGGGCCTGGGCTCAAACGCCTAGAAGGTACCAAGGGTTTTTTCTCGTATTGGAAATATTCGCTTATATTGTTTGGCGCGGGAATTACTTATCTCGCGAGCCCCGGATATTGCGAACCTAACTAATTCAAGCTATCAGGGCCTGAGCACCTACCTGTGTACAATCTCAAAAAAAAGATGAAGCAAGAAAACGTTCTGCATATAAGCTGGATGTACTGGACATAAATCTCAATTTCAAAGTACGAATTATTCCGATGCGCAAGCCTGGAATTCTGTTGCTGAATGTAAAACACGAACGGCAGCGGGGTGGAATTTGGGTTTAGATTTCGATTTGACCTAATGTCTCGAATGTCCGCTTGAGCATAAATCAAAATCTTTAAACTTTGAGAGCCTAGGAAAAAGCTCTCGAGATTTCCACTGGCGTTGCGAAAACTTTAAGTTTCCGGACACATCCGAGACTGCAAACTAGCGACGGTGCAACCCGATGATGTAGTTTTTTCTGACAGACTCAAAATACGCTCCTGCGCACAATGGATCACACCAGATTGGCGCCTCGAGGAGACGGATAAAGAGCTCCGCTCGTCCTCAAATGCGAGGTGGATGATTCAGTTCAGGTGCATCACAATCATTACGCTTCATGTATTTGTCACATGCCACATTTTTCAGTAAGTGACATTGCATGTGTTCGGCATCTGGAAGGGTTCGAAATTCTTGAACTGGCGATTTCGCTCCGGAGTGGTTGCTGCATCGGAAGAACTCATCGATTTTGATAACACCAATTTTTTCATGCAAAGCCGGAACCGGCGATCGACATGAAAATCTAGTATAATTTCTGCAGTCTGGTTTTACGGTTCCCGTCGAGAATCCCTTTCGGCTGGGCATCATGGGTCCCTTAGCTTATACTAAAGGCTTTCATTTGAATTAGAATATTCTAGAGATATTTTAGAAGAGCTGTAGCAGTTTGTTTATATGAAGTGTGTTTCACAAGATATAATTTTCGGTATGTTGAGGAGCCGACTTCACGCTGTAAGAAGGAGCTGCAATTGTATGGCCAAGGAACTTTTAATACCTCTCGCAATCTTTGTTCTTCACATTTTTCGAAACTTTATGTTTTAACAGCCTACCAAAATGAAGTTAGTCCCCCTTGCAAGTCTTGTTTTTAACACAAACAGTCTATACTGTTTTCCAAAAAAAATTGTGATGGGAAATTCGATTCCAAAACCCACTATTTTGAAAACTGGCCGTCGCAAAGGAAGATAATTACAAGTCTCTCTCGTTTATGGGCAAATTTGAAGGATGAGTTTTCTGGCAAAGCTTTCTTTCTCTTTAATCTACAGAGGAACTTCAAAGACAGTCTGTGGGAAACAACTAGAACCTTCTGAAGAAATGTATCCTTCGTTGCATCGAGTGACGTATGAGCTTCAAGTGGATTGTTCCTTGCTCAGAATTTTAACTCATATTACAAGATAAAAAGGCCTTTCTTCCAGCAACATGTCTCGACTATCGTGGATTCATACTAAAGATTCATTGAAGTTGGTCAGCTCCTCTGACCATATTCCACAGCTGACAAATTCTCAGGCTGGCGACAGATGCTTCCGACGGCATCTACCCTAATACAGACTTTGCGTTGAAGTCAGAAAACTTTGGGAAATCAGATTTGAAGATGGAGTCACACATTTGTAATCCGGAAAGGTCACCAAATCGAGCATGAGGGAAGTGTTGAGCGAGCTCAATCAATTGAGAAAATAAAGGAAGTCCTAGCCGTTCAATGTTCTCAATGGTTCCAGGCCTTTGGATCAAGCCACTGATTGGACGTTCAATCCAAAGGGGTAGCATGTCGGGTTTAAATTGCTGAGATAGGCTCATAAAGTTCAAAGAACGTAATTTTTCAGTTTCGAATGCCAAAGGTTTATCGGTAAGTCACACATCATTGCAACAATAACATGAATTTTTCCGGGGGTATAGGTTGCCGCCTTGGGATTCGTCGGCATTCGTCACATAAAGTACTCAACCTTCGGGTTGTTCGAGAAAAATACAGTTCCAAATGTGTATATCGATGATTATTTGATTGATTTTGATTCGCAAGCGGGAGTCATGAAGGTCTGGCCCGGCCTACGAATGACTTGTGAAACTTTTTAGCAAGTTGTGGTAGGATTGTCAGATTCAAAACTCTGGAAGCCCATTTTGGCCGCCTCAGTGGAGGTCACATGGCATTGGACGAATAAGGTTATGCGGAATGCAAAAAAATGCATCTATCATGCACGTATGTATAAAATAAGCTATTTTCCGCTCATTCTCGAGGTAAAAGTTTACGTGTCGTAAACAACAGAAACTGAAACCCCATGACCGACAAGTTTACAAAAAAAGAAAAGAACATGAGACGCAAGACATGGTAATCTTCATTCCGGTTGATCCAAAAAAAAGTTTAGCCGGAAAATTGACGTGAAATCAAAATCAAGCACACTAATATCAGGATCAACCGACAGCTCGGAATTCCGTCCGTCCCGAGACTGAATTTCCTCGCCAATAAACATGAAATATATAGAACGGCGTCGGACAAGTCTAAGCCCAGAAAACCTAAGACCATACGAAAAGGAGAAGCCAAAAATCTATGGAGCACGCACTTGAGGAAATAACAAAGATTGAGACGGCTTCTCTCCGCCCCCGAATTCAAAGTCTATCTCGAAGTCCAACGAAGGTGCTTAGCCCAATAAAGAAGACAAAACCGCCTATTGAAATGTATCCAAAACGAGACTCCCAAATATTCAAACTCATGGAAGGTTATGATGACTTGATCCCTTCACACTTGAAACCGGATAAATACAAAGATCTGTCGGAAAAACTATACGAGCAACGCGGGTTTTTCTCGAACATGAGAACTGATGGAAGAAATTATCTTCCGGCGTCTAAATAAGCATTTGATATGTCATTGAGACATCAAATTACAAAATAACTGCCAGCCCGAAAGCAGCGTACCCTATGATATGGCCGTCTGCCAGATGAAGTAATGGATACATATGGTCATCAAAGTGGGGCTATGTCGTGTTGAGGATTCATCTACATGAACCTAGAAGAGATTGCTAATGTGGCGCTCGGCGCTTGCTAATCTGGGCGCACAACATTAGCAAGCAATTAAAACATCAAGCAAGCATTTACATTGGAAGATATTAGATGAATAGAAGCTAAACAAGCTAGCAGATTGTTTCAAATCGCCAACTCAACGTTGCGAGGATCGACACAATAAAAACAAGCCGAAATCGACACCCATACAAGATCGCTTCTTTACAAAGGTCTCGAATTTGTTTTTTTTTTTTTTTTGGCCGGGAAAATGACCTGTGCTGAGCTGCCCAATTCATTTATTGGGCAGCGCACGCTTTTCGCAAACACTAACACTAACGTTGCTGAGGCCCACTAAGGACGTTGTGACTCCGTGCTCGGAGGCAATTTCCTGCACCTATGACTACGGCGTGTGTTCAGGCGCAAAGGTTGATCCGCAGCCAAATGAAGCCAAAGATCTACATGGATATGACAAAAAAGAACCCTTATAAACTCACACAATTCTTTACATGCCGAGGATTACTTGCATACCCATAATCACGCTTTTCAGGCGGCTTGTTTTGCCCCTTTCTTCATAATAAGTTGTGTTTGCAACGAGGGCTCGCGCCCGCTAGTACTGCATAACGCGCGGAGTAAGTTTGAGCGCGCGTCTATTTGCGGCAATGACTCGGAGATGCCACGCCCCATTTGTCCGGCACGGCAATACAATGACTCAGGGTGTTTTTTTATAAATACGTGTTTTTCTCAGGCTTGTCATTCTTCAACTCACATTATAATCTGCAACAGATACCTATTCGCCACATAATGAACCCAGTCAAAATGACCGCACAAGAGAAGGAGGCCCAAATTATGGCCGAGATCAGACTGAACACCGTCAAGTTCACACCCACCTACGAAACCACTTTCTTGGGTAACTTCTTTGGTTTTGCTTTCAAAAGCAACTAAATTGTGCCAAATAACAATGAAACGGCGCTTATAGAATAAACTCCGCCAAACTCGGGAAATTGATGTGCACGCAGGCTACAAGGCCTCAAGGGACTGTCCGTCCTACCTAATTTATAGACGACATAATGAATGAAACGCTTTTTCGACGAACAATGACCGATGAACCCGCCTCTTGAGGATGGTTTGTAACAATCTTTTTTTTGTTTTGTTCCTGCATATTGGTGCGGCGATGGGGCCGAGCTGGGGTCGTCTGGAGTTTTAGTGTGTAACGGTCGGACAAGCGGAAGCCGGCTGTATTGCGAGATGATCCGCGCTTCCGCCAGGCCGCACGGTTCCATCAAAGAATTGATAAAGGCAAAATCGAGTCGTCGCACGTGGCAACAACATCCTTACACCCGGGGCAGTGACGCACCCCGTGGGCATGAGCAGGCTTGACTTGACAACGGATTTCCAGGCCTCGGATTTCCGTTTTTCTCGTAATTGATCTTCGTATCTGCAACAGTGTGGGACAATCGCTCCTTTCTATTTTGTTCATGGTCGATTCAAACTTTGCGTTGCGTCTTGCAGCTCGGCCTTTTATTTGCATATGTGACTGTGTAAAGCTGTTTCATATTATCATGAATTGTCGTTGCTCCAAACAACGCCTTGCTATGCAAAGCACGATGTTTTGCACTACATAATGCCCCTTGTCTATGCGTTGCTCCAGACAACCAGATTATTTGTAGAAGCCCAAGATCTGTCTCAAGTTCGTATCTGAGACTCCCTTCCGAGAAGGCGAAGAACAGGAAGAAGAAAAAAAATAAAAAATAAAATAAAAAAGAGACCGTGTGGCATCACCTCAGGGTCTGCGCCAGATCCTTGGCCCTAAAAAGTCTTTTAAATTGCCTAAAATACTTTCTCAATTTCTTACTTTACTACCTCATCTCAAAACTTTTAAAAGCTTCGAGTTTTCTCTCACCCTTGACTTCTCTCACAGTCACGATTATCCTTGATTCCCGTAAATTCTTCAGATCCTGACCTGTTCCTCAAACCAGCGCCCAATCGTGTCTCGCGGTATCACCGTGTCTCCTTTACACTCGAATACACACTCGTTTATGCGCACGTACCCAAGCGCAGGCTGCATGCCCTGAAATTCCCTCGCATAATGTTGCACCTTGTACCACTCGTCGTAGACATTGGGATGCGCCATGCCGAGTCCCAAATTCGGGAAGCTCCCCGTGTGGAGTCCAAACACATCGAGGAATTTCAAGCTGGATAGTTTTAAGAGCACCCGCATAAATGACTCATTTGCCAGGCTTTCAACGCACGAAAGGCGGAGGCACCTGAGCGCATGCAAGCCGCGAATCCCGCAGAGAATTGTTCTTGGCACCGGAGTTAGCACCTCGCAATACGGGTGCTCCTCGCGAATCTCGAGCGAGAGTTTCCGCAATTGCGAGTGCTGTGCAATTGTCGCCCCGTAGTCTGCAAACAATGCTTTTTCGTCGACGTGTTGCCGCTTACTTTCGTTCATGCGTACGACAAGATCAAGGCCAGTAAGTTGCAGAAGCGCACCCAAAAAGGGCACGGTAGTGTCGCGCGTGTTTTCTCTATAATCTAAGTGGAGGTGCTTCAATCTGCCAAGAAATGGCGCGAGAAGCTGTAAAAACCCAGGGGCGCCGTCTTGCCTCGATCTGCTGATTTCAGCCACGTTCTTCAAAACAAGCGTTGTCAAGTGGTCAAGGCTTTCAGATCCAATAAGAAGCCGGGCGTCTACCTCACCAACAACAATTGAATTGACGCTGAGCGTCGTCAAATTATGGAGCCGACGTGCCGATGCGCCTGAAAATAAGGTATGAAGCGTGCCACAAGAGGTCCCAGGGCCTGTGTCTGGAACAATTTCATTATGGGCTGATGGGACCGAGAGTTTAACAGACCGTGCTATTTCTATAGTCTCGAGATTTGATACTGTCTGGTCACTTTTGCCCAAAAGCGAGTCAAGCAAATCCTGGAGCTTAGCCAGATTGCAGAACGGCCTTAATTGCAAGTGTTTGAGGCTTTTCAATCCACCAAACTGCTTGCAAACTGACTTCTGACCGGTAAAAGTGATATGAACCCCTAGGCGTTCCAATATCATCGGGTTTGGAATTGCGTTCAAGTATTCTAGTGTGAAGTTCTCGGTGGTCCACACAAGTTCCCGTAGATTATGCAACCCAGAAAAGAAGTCAAGCATTATAGCGTTGGTTTCGAGGTCGTAGACATTGGCCAGATTTGGAAGGCTCCTCACGTACAAAGATCGGATATTATGACGACTGGCTGTTTTGAAAAACCTCCGAAGATTGTACAGCAGGTTGATATATGTGCACCTCGAATCGAACTCCTTGCTGAACTGCGTATAGCTGGAGTCCACCACTACCGTATTGTAGAGTCTAAGAATGCAGGGCTCTAAGAGACATTTTCCAGTCTTTGCAAGAATCAAAGCATCTATTTGCCCTAGATAGCCGATGATTCGTGTTATGATTTCTGCGGGTAATGAGCATAGTGAACGCAGGCTTGGTGCATTTTGTCTTTGTGAGCCGTTCATGAGTTCATAAAGCTTGCTTTCTCTCTCGACGTAACCGGCACTTGGAGATGCAACCTTGGAGCATCACTCGCACGATGAAAGTAGGCTTTTTCGTTGAAACTGTCGTCGAGTTGATGGTCAAAAGCTGGATCGGAAATATGTCCGGAGGTCTGGCCAAAATAGGGACATTGCTCTCTAAACGCGAGTAGGCGCGTCTCGCTCGCTACGATAACGCAACTGGGGCTTATCGCGCTGCCGAGAAGTGGGTCACGTGCTCCTCATCTGCCCATCCGCACCATCTACCGGCAGCTTGATCCAGTAATGTGGTCTTGGGCAGCAGCCGGTCTGCAGCTCCGAAAGGGAAGAAACGCCCTCAAACTCAGTATAAGCCACTCAATCTTTCGTCTTTGCCCAATTGAACAAAAACTTTATAATGGTGATGGACCCGGAACGTCTCACCTCTTTACGAGACGAGTATTCGCTCATTAGCTACGGTCCAAGATGCTTTGCAATAATTCTCTGTGACAGACCTCAGCACTCCAAATTGGTGTCGTTTACCGAAAATGTCAATAAATTCAATCCCCATCGTGCTGTTCTAGAGGCCCTGCAGTTGTATAGTGACCACACATCTCAGCCGTTTGCAGTCCTTGAATTAAAGCCTGAGACCTCAACCGTGCAGAGTTACTTCACATATTTGATAGTGCTACTATCTCGGCGCTTACCGGTGTGGATACACATTTGGGACGTCTTTGAGCATGACGCGCTCCGCCGAGATTTTGACGTACCGAGCGAGATGGACGCAGAGCTTAGTATAAACAGACTCTGGATCAAAAGCGGGACTGTTTATCTTCTCAGAAACGGATATACGGCCGACAACCCTCATGGGGAATTTGTGTCTGAAATCACTCTAGAAGAGGCAATAAGCGGCTTGCGTGCTTCGAAGGCTGTAAAATGTGAGAGTCTTACAAGTCAAGTTAACGCATTTATGAAAGAGTCCCTGAACCATTTGCTTGAACATGTGCTGGATATAGAAAATGTCCTCATTCCTAACAACCTCGTGAACCTTGTGCTACAACGTCCCTCTTGGATAACCCGACCCGGTCTTGATGACTTTGACCCAACGCAGATTCTGTGGGATGCACTTCCTTCTTTGTCGTCGGAGAAGACCGCATTTACAATGGCAGTTTCAAACATCCCTGAGGATCACAGTTTTGACGAGCTTTTCCCAGAGAGTCTATCCCCTGCTCAGTGGGTGGCACTTTCTATCATGAATAATGCGAATAATGAGTTTTCAAGGGCAAAGGGCGATGTGGAAAAAATGAGTTGTTTGAATTCTCTTCTTGACCAAGAATTTCCCAAAGATTGCTTTCTGAGCACGTTTCTTTTAAACCAGCTCTGCAATTTGGGCCTTTCGTCTGACAGAACAAAGGCAAAAGCGGTGAAAGGGGGGCCAAAAGATCTCACTTTGAGAGGCGATCAGCCTTGGTGTGTGCTAAATTCCAGTGATCGAAAAAAGTACCAAGAAATGCAGCGGCAAGATTGGAAAATGGGCGATTTTCAAGAAACCGATGGGAAAGATATTGATAATGATAAGCCAGCCAAGGAGAATTCCTCGTCATTCTTCACTGGGCTCGAAGATACCGCAGAGTTCAATAGTCAATTTGCACAAAGCGATATTTTCAAAGAACTCTCGGCGGCTATCGAAGACCCCGAGCTTCTAGGCCAGGCTCAGGCTCTAACAGAAGAAGACTTGCGAAAGACAGAGGATCTAGAGGAATTTGACGATTTCGTCGAATACTATGCAAAACACTTTCTTGGCTACGACGATGAAGATTTAGAAAAACACCGGATAAAAGACCAAGATGATTCACAACCATCTGCAACAGGACCAAGAAATACACCGTATGATTGGGCAAAGTATAATGATGAAAGTGATTATGAGTCAGAGTCTTCCGATGAGGATGCGATGAGTATATATGGATAAATTGTGTCCATAAGAATGGGGAGGTTCGTGAGAATGGGACGAGCCTTTGGAAGAGAAAGTGCAAAAATAATAAATGTTTATCTTCATTACGTATAACCAGAATTGAAAAAAATTGCACTCACAGGAGTTCGAGAGACATAATTTTTTCAAGCTAAAATGTTTCGTACGTCTTTGAAAAGCGAATAGGGTCTTTCATCACTCTCAAGAAAATATAGACTTGCAAGCCAGGCCATGCAAATGGGAGAATTCGCATGAGCAATTTCTAGTGGTTTGAACCAATTTCTCAGTTTTTCTTTTGATGAATTGAGTTTTGTAGAGGGGGTTGTTTCTAATTGTCGAAATTGTTTGAAAGAACATTACACTTAAGAAGCGACACGGATAGGAAAATAAAACTCACTTAAACAAGGCCAAAGAGCTGTGAAACAATAGGGCCTAGACCAGATCGAAACATAAGTCTAAGCGAGCAGTTGCCCTACATGCGCTATTACAAAGGCGCCCTATAGAATTGTGGAGAAACATCTAGGTTTCAATTTATTTATGAGCAAACGGGTATTCGATTACCTTAGTAGTTGACTGGAAGATTGGGATTGAGTACGTAAATGCTTGATCCCCATGAGTAATGGGATAATTGCCACGCCAAATGACGCGTGAATCGAAAAAAAAGTCTATTCGAAAAATCTCAAGACGAACTCATTTACTTTTGAATTTTTCTAAAGGCCGAGGTAAAAGATGGAATGTCCCGAAACTTTGGGGACTGTCGCGAAATTCTAACAGATTAGACGGTGTGCAAAAAAATGACCCGAGATATTCAATTTCAATAAAAACTCCAAATATGTTAAAATTTAAAAGAAGCTTCGATATAGAGACAATCGATGTTGTGTTTTCTAGGTCAAAGCTGACAAGAATCGATTTTGACAAATCGAGTGGCTGTATTTACGCCGGTTTCTTGGTGAGATGACGAAGAATAAACCCTTACATCCCTGACAAAGCTATGAAGATCGTGAAAATTTTTGGAGAACAACGAAGACTAAAAGGGCTGAATTTCTTGTAATTTATATTTTCGCCATACCTAAGTTCTTATGGTTGTCATGGGTATTTTTTTTAAAAAAAAGTAGATCACACCAGTCATTTCAACGGCGGGGCCTTTTCCTACCAGTTTCATCAATGGAATCGTTGCCTCAAGAAGAAATCACTCAAATTACAATTTCCTCCTAAGAATATTGTACAATGTTCACAACTTTGCATGAATTCTCGTGGTGCGTAAGGATGATTTGCGTATGGGCAGTCGGGTCGAGCTTTACATAGGATCTTTTTGTTGTCGAACAATGGATCTTTTGAGTAAAAAAGCCCAAAATGAAAAGGATAAATCGATGCTGGTCTCAATTCCGTAACTGAAAAGGAAAAAAGAAAGAGTAGAACAAAGATCAGGGATTTCGTTTTTGGGCCTGAAACCAAAAGAAGAAATCTAAGACTGTTCTTTTCAAGCTCGTGTTCGTAACAGGCAACTCGAAGGCAAGTTTGAGTACAAGTACAAGTCCAAACTTCAATTCGCGTATAAGTCCGCATCGAGCCCAAATACAATCGCCCCCGGCAAATCCTTCGAGAGTGTCCGATGTTGAGATGTATTTCTTTAATTATCGTTTGCTCGTGAGTTTGCAATCACAAAACGAACAATCCTTGATCCGTTCTTCCATTCTCGTTAAAAGGATGCGATGTAGTGTCAAATGAGAAGCCAATTCTTGATAAAAAGAACCTTAGTTTACACATTACGCGTGGAAGTAGAGAACTAGACGCATCTCGCCATGTGTTTATTGTTCTCTGATGGCCGTGTAACTCTTCTTTTTTCTAGTAGTTAGCTACAAAAATATTTTGCAAAATGCTTTGCGAAACGACCACATATATAATTACTATCTTCAAGCAATCAAAAAATCCTCAAGCATTCAAAAAAGCCCTAGATTTTCTTCAGAGGTGTATTGTTTTATTTGACCGGCAAATAACGGCAAGATGCCCAAGAATTCCACATCCCGAACTCCCAAGGTTTTGCCGTCTAAAAACTCGGCGCATGACCTTATCAAATTTGGATTCTTCTCGTGGAGAATCATACCTCAAGACTCAAGGAAAAACATCTCTTTGGAGTGTACGGAAAGCAGTTGCAAAGTAACATACACACACCCTTGGCCGCCCAATTGGGACACGCTAAAAAAGCATTGGTTGAAGAAGCACCGTCAATATGTCAAGTCAATCTATGAGGCGGCTATGATGTCGACTTATGCAATCGAAGAAACGATTCTCGGGACAAGCCTTTTTGAGTTGAGCGATCTAGGTTTACAGCCAGACTCACAGTTGTCTACAATTAAAAAAAGCCCTCTTGATTTTGACTCATCTATTGAAAAGAGAAACAGAGGACCTCACTTCGTTTCTGGTGGTCCAGAGTTGTTTTTGAGAGAATTGACTGTATTTTTGGCGGTCAATCATTTACCCGCAAAGCTTGTTGATGATTGGGCATTTCAAAACATGATCTCTGCTGCAAATGGCCTGCTTGCTTGTGTCAGTCAAACCACAGTGGAACGAAAGCTTAGCAAATTGTATCAACAGCAAGACGCCCGTTTGAGGCTTGAGCTTGCCGAAAACAATAGCCTTTTCTCACTCACTGTTGACAATTGGAACAGCACAGATAACAAGCTCGATCTCCTTGGGATTACCTTGCAGTTTTACAATAATCTGTTTGAGCTCAAGAGGTACACGATTGGGTTTGAAACAATCAACAGAGAGATTGATGACCCGGGTGAAGCTTTGTTTGAGTGCTTTTTGCCCGTTTTAAAGCACCTCGGTATCGATAATCGCGTTGCTTTCATTACTAGTGATAATGCTAGCCCTGTGGCCAGTCTTCTTGAAAGATTCAAAGAATACTCAGTTCTACATGGATCCAATTTTAAAGGAAATATGCCATGCGTAGGAAGTATCTTGAGCTCAGCATCTGAGGCTATTTTGTGCTTCACGTCATTCCGAAAGTGTACCAATTTATCGTTCAAGTCGACTCTAACAAGTCTTTCCGAGGAGCATCCAGGGTTTCAGGCCTTCCACAAGCGCATGGAATCTTTGCCGACGACTCTCCGCGAGATTTGCAACATGCTTTGCAAAAATATCAAAATGAAGAACACGTTCAAGCAATTGGTTGAGGAAAACGAAAACTGGGAACCCACAAGTCTGGGTCCTGAAATTCCGGTGGAATGCAAAAACACTGAATGGCTTTCCACTTACAAAATGATAGAACGCTTTGTCTATTTTCGTGAAGAAGTAACGGAGATTTTAGCGATCCACCAAAAAGATATTTGCTGGACCAGAGCTAGTTCTGATGCTCGTGACATAAACGACGAAGATTGGAAATATATGGAAAATGTTTACAATGTTTTGTCGATATTCTACTCTGCCGCTTTAAGACTTCAGGGAGCGTCATGCTCTACAATCCGAGACACGATCCCTATGGTCCATCGCATATTAAAGCTACTCGATCCGTTTGAGTCCGAAAGCCGGCGACAAGAAAATCCGTATCTTGCAAAGGGCCTACAGTACGCAAGAATCAATTTGCTAAAGTACTACCCAATTTACGACAACGACATTCAGTCCAACAAGACGCTATATCTTGCAGTTGCTCTCGATCCACGATATAAGATGGACGTGTTCAAAAGTGTGCGGTTCTCTCAGAATAAGATGAGTGCCATCAAGGATTATTTTCATGAGGTCTACGACTCGTATATGATAAAACTCTCAGATGAGTCTGGTGGAAACTCACAGTCGTTAAGCAGTCGTATGTACGCTAAAACGGAATCCGGAATAAATAAGGACACCGGCTTTTTTTTCTTGGATACAACCAACAAAATTGACCAAACCCACGAAATCGACGAATATCTCGAAGAGCCGCCGGAACCTCAGGATACGGACATAATCGAATACTACAAAGCACGCATGTCGGTGTATCCCATACTTCATCGCATGGCCAGAGACTATTTTGCTGCTTGTGCCATGTCTTCCCTGGTGGAGTCGCTATTCCCACGGTTGGAAGATGTAAGCGCACGAAAAAGGAACCGGCTTGCGCCTGAAACAATGAAAATGGTGGCTGTGCTCTCGTCACATGGTCTTTTCCAAGAGGAAGAGTCTTTAATGATTTTGCGAAGTGCTGAGGAAATGGAGAGAGCAGAATCCCGATGCGAGGGGAGAGGAGAAAGCACAGAAACCGTAGAAAAGAAAAATATAGGAGAGCGTGAGGAAATAGGAGAGAGTGAGGAGAGTGAAGAAAGTGAAGAAAGTGAAGAAAGTGAAGAAAGTGACATCGATGAAAGGTTCACAATTCCACTGGACGAAAATCACAAAGGCCTCTGCGTATCTTCTTTGGTTTTTGGGCTCCCCTGAAAATTAAGTGTTTCCTCTCATACTAAGAACTCAAGAGCTACTCTCCTTTGTGAAGTTATAGCTATCTGAAAAGTACACAAGATTAATTTTTTTGCACCCACAACCACGCTTCCGTGTCGCGAACGCAGTAGGCAAGTGAGAAATTTGGTGGGAATTCTTAAGTTAGAAATTCGGTTTCAATTTTAAAAATGAAGGATTGGTTTTTTCCGCTTCAGGATCAAAAAAAAAATTTTGGATTCTCAGTTTTGCATTATTCTTTCTTTGACGACGAAATTTTGACTTCATCTACCTTCTCGCTCTCTCAAGTGATTGCCGTGACTTCGTAACTAAATACTACGAGGTATCAAGTTTCCACTTCGTGTCACGAATTCGTGTAACACCTTTTGTTTGACAAAGAGGCAATATGTAGAAATATAAAAAAATAAGGATTGATAGCTGTGGGCCGTTTGATTTTCAGCTGCAGGATTCAGATGTCTCGAGCCGTTTTGAAAAACTGACCGTGGTCTGTAACCTCCACTACCCTATAAACTTGGCTTGCAACGCTTTTTGAGGCCATCTAAAAGCCGTAAAGTAGAGAAAATGCCAATAAAGTTTTGAAAAGGCTCCAAGTTCTCGGTAAGCAAGAAAGAAGAAGAAAATGGAGGTGTGCATTTGTTTCACCTCTACTGACGGAAAGACTCACCAATTTCTGTAGATTATATACCAGTCATGTGGGGTTCACGTACGATGCCAGGATCTAATCCCTAGTAGCATCCTCGGGAGAGAGCTCACCCATATAAGTCGAAAACCAAGAAGAAGAGTCTTCTTAAGCCGGAACTTTTATTGAACTACCCATCTTTCGAATTCAGAAGCTCGAGCACGAAAATTAATCTCCGAGGAATCAGAAGAGATATTTTCTAGCCATGGCGGAAGCGAGAGCCTCGTAGAAATAGAACTCATACCATAAAATGATTTTTTTGTGGGGACAATGGTAAGCCAATTGGGAATCGATCAGACTAAAGTCGGGCAAAAGCTACTTTCTTCTCCTTCCGTTGTAGTTCTATTTGTTCTCTGCTTTAGTGAGTGCCTTTGCAATGCTATCTTCTTCAATAGTGCCTCATTTGTTGCTGAAATGGCATCATTTTGCGGTGCCTCGATAGAGTTTCTCCTTTTATGTATATATATTTTTCTTACACACGGCTTTGTAATGTTTTTAAAGAGTAATTGCATAATACTGTAGTTCAGGACTGCAAAAGAGTACTCGATCACCTCAAAAATTGGCTCAAGAGTATGTCATTTATTACCTTTATATGAGCAATGGCGGAACACACTCGAGGCATGAAAGAAGCAATAATCGAGTCGCCTTACAAAAAGCGAGGGATGGAATTAAATCCATAGAGAAAGTCTTTTCTAAATTTTTGCTCATAAATTAAGCCTGAAAGCAGAAGAAGTAGAGAACGTGGATGAAACGTGAGGCTCTCACGAAAAGCCAATGTGCCATGTATCCAAGGGCGTGTCAGACATGACTGAAGGCGTCTGCTCGCGGCGAAAAACTACAAATTCATCAAATGTGAAAAGAGCCGTCGATTCTGAAGATAATCGAATTTGTTTCCCACTGGACCAAAGCTGGTATTTACTGAAATCTACAAACCAATAGAGTTTTCCTTTTCACCTCGGAAGTCATATGATGACACCGCGCATTCTGTTTCGAAACAGGAGTCGCTCAAACATACAACATAAGACGTGCTAGTAAAGCAAGAGACTGCAACAGAACTCAAAGAAAGCGATTGGAGAGGAAAAGATACCCTTGTAGACCATAAATTTGAGGGTTCTTTAAACTGAAAAACCACAGAAAATACTGACATCGTGTCTGCAAGAATGTAATTGCAAGAATGTAATTGCAAGAATGTATTTGCAAGAATGTAATTGCAAGGATGTATTTGCAAGAATGTAATTGCAAGGCACAACTTGGAAAAGGAGTCTCACGTGCCAGCAAACATGCACTTTTTTTCATCACATGGCTCAGAATTGTCTCACCTCAGAACAAAGAAACGCCAAAACACAGCACCGGTTTGCGCGCGCGCATTTCTGGCTTGTGTGCAGTACACACGGCTCGTGGATCAACATGCTCAGTTCGGGCCACCGACCGGTAAAGTAAAAGGTAAGCGACCCGGAACAAAATTCACAATAAAAGACGCGGAACAGAAAACAATAAAGCGTTTATCTGAACTTTTAATATCAAGAGAAAAGTAAGAATAAGGACCCGGTCACGTGCTTATCCTTTTCACCCGCCCACACTTTCACATATACTTCCAAGAGATATATCGTCACGTACGGCTGGCCTTATCTCACATTTATACCTCATAAAAAGACCACTTTTCACATCCCAATATGGCCGAGGACCACGATATCGATCTCCGCTTGGCCGACGAGGTCACAACGCTCTCCACAAAATTGGTCACGGAGGTGGCCAAGCTGCTGCAGTTGGAAGAGACAATCTTGATGCTCAGGCGCGAACTGGCAAGCATGAAAACACGGCTAGCCGCCCTTGAGCCCGTCGAAACCGAGTACAAAGCCGCCAGCGAGAAACTAGCGCAACTCCAGGCAAGTCACGTGGAGCTCACGAGGCTGAAGGCAGCCGCCGAGGCCAAAAATAAGCAGCTAGAAGGCGAGGTGGAAGACCTCACGGCGTCTCTCTTCAACGAGGCCAACGAAATGGTCCTGAACGCTAGCAGAGAGGCGTACAACTTCAAGTTGAAAAACCGCAAGTTGATCGAGGAGTTGGGCGAGAAGGACTCGATCATCGACAACTTGCAGGACCAGCTCCGTGACTTGAAAGACTTGTTCGTGAAGATGGAAGACAACCAGCGCCTGGCGTCACGTGTCAACACGCCGCGTGTCGAGTACGGCCGTTTTGAGTTTGACGGCACCAGCAGCGCCGGAAATACCGACGATCTGGCCTCCTCGACCAGCCCCGCAGTGCTCCAGCAGCTTCTTTATGGGCTCCGAGGCCGTGCGGTCCGGTTTGATCTACCTGCGTACCAGCTCGAGTTCAAGGCCTTTGTGTGCCAGCTCATAAAGCCCGGCTTTGTGTTTGACTTGGCCTCGTTGAAGACCCTCAAGTACTTCCGGAAGTTGTGGGCCGAGGAGATCGAGCCGTGCGTGCCTGTGATTCCTGCCTTGACCGGCAACACGTTCATGAACCGCTGGTCGAAAGGAAAATCGTTCTGGAGTCTTCTCGTCGAAGGAAAAGCCATCATCGAGCCCGTGGCAGGCGTAAACGAGACATTCAAATTGACCTACAAAGGCGCAAAAAGAGGCGACGAGGTCCCGGTGGCTGTCAAGGATGCGTGTGCTTTCTGTGGAGAACACAAGGACGATCTTTTGGAACACGCGCGGCTCTATAACTTGAAGCTATACGGCCCAGCCACTGAAACTGGATCTGTGGGTTCCAGCACCACGGAAATCGGAGGCGAACCACACACTGTGATTGGCACGTATGCGCTCTGCAACTTTTGCCTCGTGAAATTACGAGCCATTTGTACGTTTTTTGCCCGTTTGCGCTTGGTCCACTCCAACATCTACAAGTTGCCGCAAAACAGCACTTTTGACGATCTTGCCCATGTCAACAGCTTCCAGTTCAAGAGACTGTCTGAATCCTTGCAAACCCCAGCGGTTGATCGCGAGCTGGAACCTGTTTTTGTGAAACTTTACTTGATGATTCTAGTGCTTCGTGCCAAGATATTCTGGAGTAGAGTTGGGTTTTGGGACACAGAGGAAGACGTCGAGTTCTTGAACTTGGACGAAATCCCGCTCGACGTATTCCGTGTTGTAGTCCAGGACAACGTGGCATTTAAGGAACCCGAGACAGAGGCCGTTCCGCAAATCGTTGCTCAAAAGCAGTCACATGATGTTGATTCGACCGAGACTCAGCATATTGGAACAGATTCTGAAACAGTCACAAAACCTGCTCCCGAGCTTCTGTCACTGGTCATTGCAAAAGAGCCAAGAGTGGGCGAGAACGAGCCTGAGGAAGAAATTGGTGAGTTCACAAATATCTCAACGGATACCACGGCTCATACTCTTGACCCTGCCTCGAAACAAGAAGCAAAGTTGAGACCAGAACTGGTGCAAGAATTTGTTCTTGAAGGATCCGAAGTTCAGACACCCCAAGAAGTGGAGGACTTGACGCCGAAATTGACAGGAACAACCGAGCACAAGTCAGAGGAGCCCAAGTCAGAAGAGCCCAAGTCAGAAGAGCCCAAGTCAGAAGAGTCCAATATAGGTGAGCCAAAAACTAAGAAAAATAAGAAAAAGGGGAAAAAGGGAAAGAGGAATGAGATCTCTTCAACAGTTGAGCCTGGTCAAGCAGAAAAGACTATGCCAATTACTCCCACCGAGGAACTTGCAGAGAGCACTGACCAGATCCGCGCCGATATTGACGATGACAATGGTGATAGCGAATTCCAAGACAGCGTGGACACCTTTGAAGCTCCGCCAAACTTACAAAGAAGAAAGAGCAAGTCGAAAGAGTTCAAGGCGAAGATGAACAAAGACTTGGATCAAACGTTGGCTGCTCTCCAAGAAAGCCTCGAGTAGGGAGGGTTTGACTGATAATAGGCGATTGCCAAAGTTCCGAAACCTAAGGGTTGGTGATGGACTGGAATGAATCACGCATTTACAATGAATGCTCCACAAGCAGTACTTTTGTGGAGGCACAGACTGTCAAAAATTGCCGCTATGCCGAGCGTGATCTACATTCATAAGAGCTTTCTTGAAGCAAATGAACAACGGTAATGTAGTTTTATTCCACTTTGATGTGCAATCATGAAAAGCACAGTGGTAAGTTGAGCCACGGCATTTCGGATCTTGACATATCAATAGTGCCTCTCTTGAATTATTAGAGACAGAAGAACTATTTGACTAGAGGTTTTACGTTGGGAGAGGCGGTGGCTCAGACCCGGACCGTAACCGGGCGCTTGGCCTCGTCAGTAAGAGAATTTGGTTCTGAAGTTGTGCAGATCAGTTTTCTCGCAATACGCCAGAATATGAACGACAAAGACAGAATAATAAGAAATAGAGGAGGAGCTAATCGGGCATCACAAAAGAACAATTGTGCGGGAGTTTCATTCGAATGACAATGTTGGAGGGTTCTCGATTTTGTCTCGTAGTAACTGCAAAAAGTGCGGTGCCAACTGAATGCGCAAGTACATTGTCTCCTGCCTCAGGCCATTGGAAAGTGAAGTTTATCAATAAAAGTCTTTAATCGTCTCAATTTTTTTTTTTTTTTTGTTCGAGGTGAAAATCCAGATCATTTACAGATCAGTTTCCGAAGAGACTTTGGGAACATTCTTCATTCAATTGTTCAAGTCTTTGTAGTATCTAGTAGCAGGTCTTGCCGGGTCTAAAGCTTAGCGAGAAACAGATGAAACGCGAAGACGCGAAACGGCAGACTATCGAACGAAAAAAAAAAAAAATAAAAATAAAAAAGACGCGTGTTGAGCGCGAGTGCCAGCCAGGTGCCCTTCTTAATTTAGAACAGCCAGCTTCGGGAGATAATGCAATAAAATAAGAAAAATGAAATCATAAGGGAGACTGTTAATATTACCGAGGTAGCCAGAAAAAGCTCTTAATTCCAAAAATCAAGATAAGAAAAGGTACATTGGCTTATATCATTATACGCGAATTTGGCAGCTGGATGTCAAATTGAAACCAGCTCTATACCGATCCGAAACTGGCTTGACACATCAGAAGTGCGAGTGTGTCCAGCACTAATTGAAGCCTGAGGATTTTGTCTTTTACAAGAATACACAAGACGAATATTTTGTTCACTTATTTTTCTTTTCTTTTCTTTAATTTGATTATTATTATTTAATTTGTGATTGAGTCGTTCAAGTATGAAGTTTATAAATGGGTGTTTCCCCTGGTGTTTGCCCGTTGACCGACCTCAAAATAGCTTGCAGCCTTTATATCCTATTCTCGTCTTTATATGGCCTTTTATACTATGCGTTTATACACAAAAGGTCTCCATAACAAACAAGAAGAGGGACTTCATTAGTGAAAAAATATAATGAGCTCCTTTGCTTCAGAAACTTCTGAATCTTTCATCTAGAGCTAATACAACTTCTGATGAGCCCGAGAACACACAAAAATACAAAATCAAGATAAATTTATTATTTACCTTATGAAACTATGACTATATGCCATCCGCTTGTCGTCTTTACAGATTACGTCTTCACTCAATTCTCCCGAATCTCTTTATATAACACCTCGGGCCTGAAAAACAACAGCATCCTCATGGTCCGGCCCTTAGCACTCTAGCCTTCACCAAAATTCATCTTAAACCCTCTCTTACTATCCCGTATTGCCTGAACTCGAGTTAGGTTTTGTGATCTCACGTAATTTCTCGTAATTTTTGGTTATGTCTCATTACATCTTGCTACTGTTCTCTACCTGCGTTATGTTATGGAAATACTATTGATTTTTTTACTTTCTTTGAGATTTCGATGTATTTTGTTATTTTTCATTTCGTTTCATTATATTTCGTAAGGTTTCCTTGATTCCCTTTATCTCACGTTTTTTCTCATTATTCAATACTCTTACCACTGATTTATTCTCCTCTTTCGTGTCTTTACATTTTGTTCTACACTCGCTCTGCTTCTTACATCTCCACCTCCACGCGCTGTTTCCACGCCCCGCCCCAGGCTGGACCTTCCCGCGTTCCCCATAGCTAAAAAATACAGCTGAACCTCCAAAGTTTCAAACCAGGGCGCGCGCGACTCCACTGCAAAGCCACTGCCTCCGAGGCCATACTGACACCAGACGCCTCAACCAGCAAGAACCTCAGACGCTCTGGCTCAACATACATCCCACGGTCACGCGCCCAAACACCTCCTTTTCTCACAAGGAAATTAGCCGCCGACCCAGCGCCACGCCCAGCTTCACCCGTGGCTGCAAAAAACATCCCTTACTAAACCCCAGACCCTTTTTAC
Organism: Metschnikowia kofuensis (nom. inval.); assembly: GCA_030564885.1. Classification (NCBI taxonomy): domain Eukaryota; kingdom Fungi; phylum Ascomycota; class Pichiomycetes; order Serinales; family Metschnikowiaceae; genus Metschnikowia; species Metschnikowia kofuensis (nom. inval.). The sequence goes on from JAJLZY010000069.1 coordinate 23,625, forward strand.
AGCCCGCCTCAGACCCGCCGGCCCGCCCTAGAAAATAACTGCCCGGGCCTCGCGCTCTCTACACATTTCCAGCACTCTATTCTGCCACACCTGCCATGTCTTTGCGCAAGCGAATAGACCCGTATTTGGCCGGAAACAACAGCCTGGAGCCCGCCGAGGACCGCCCCGTGCTGAACGCATACTACGCGCCGATCCAGGCCGGGCTGTCGCCGCGCCAACATGGCCGTCAAAACTCGGGCCTGTTGTCACACCGGGTGCTGTCGCTGTCGATCTTCTCGCTCCGCAAACTGCGTGACAAGCCCCTGGCGCCCGCCGCGGGGCTCGACAGTGCCCCTGAGTACCTGGAAGAGCCGTTGTCGGCGCCCTTCCCCGATAATGACGACCAGGAGCTGGTCAACAGCGTCTCCTCAGGCGGCAACCGCAGCTTCAGGTCCACAAAACTGGGCAGACTGGCCAGGCTGGCCGAGCTGGCCTCCAGGAGACACCCGAGCGTGCTGCTGCTCCACTCAGCGGCGCCTAAGGCCTCGCACTCGCGCCAGGCGTCGGGCCAGTCGCTGCTATTCAACCCCTACGACATGAAAACCGCCCGTGGCGCGTCAGACGAGCCCAGGGTCGGGGACAAGTTCCGCTTCGCCGAGCGGCTTTCCCGCGCCGGGTCCACGGCCTCGAACGCGCCGGCCCCTGTGGCACAGAAGGCGCCGCCGCTGTCGCTGGCGTCACGTGTCTCGATCCAGGGGGTCCCTTCCGAGGACCTCGAGAATGCAGCCAGTCCCCAGCGGCAGTTGACGATCAAGCGGCCGTCAAACCCCATGGAGGTCGAGCGCATGTTCCGCGAGCTCATGGACCGGCGCGATTTCAGGTCGCTCCCGCCCGCCGCAAGACAAGAGATGTTGAGCTACGGCGTCGACAAGAAGTGGATGTTGATCTACCAAGACGCGCTCAGCGAACACAACAAGCTGCAGAAAAAGACCAACGCCACGCCCGAGTTCTACACGCGGCGGCTCGTGGCGAAGTCCATCACCTCGATCGAACTAGAGAACCTCTGGGTCCTGCTCCGAACAGAGCCTATCGACTGGGTCCGCCAGTTCATTTTTGACTACCAGGGCGACGCGGCCCTCTCGCTGTACCTCATCAAGGTGCACGATCAGATCGGCGACCTGGACGTCGAACAGATTCTGGACGATATCTTCAACAAGGAGTTGAACGCGTTGAAGTGTCTCCGGTGTATGATGAACCAGAAACTCGGCGCCGAGCGTGCCAAGTCAGACGACTCACTATATGTCAACGCCATCACCGGCGCGTTGCTCTCGCCGCGTCTCGCCACACGGAAAATAGCGGCCGAGACGTTGACCTTTATGATCGTCTACTACTGTAAAACAGGCCCTGTCGACAACCTGGGCAAGTATCACAAGATTCTTCGCGCCATGGACTCGCTTGCCTCGAAACCGTACTACGAGTTTGTGATCTCTTCGCTGACAAAGCGCAATTTGCAGCGCAAACCGCCTCTAGCCGACAAGCACCATCGCTTCGAGCTCTGGCTCAGGCTTGTTGGGCGCACCATTGACGGAAAGGGCAAATACAAAGACTCTTTGGTTGGTGCCAGCGATGAGCTCAAGTTCGCCATGTATGGAACCACATCCTCGACGGTGAGCTCGTCTCACATCGAAAATCAACTACTAGAGTACTGCTTGAGCTCGATGCTCCTTGTCAATACCATTGTCGAATACGGATTGGATTTCAGAGTAAGGATGAACCTACGCACCCAGCTCAGAGCCGCAGGCCTCGACGAGCTCATGGACAAGTTCAGGGACCTCGCTTATGAGAACTTGTCGAAACAATGCGACAGGTACTCGGAGATGGCAGAAGCTGATGAGCTAGAATTCAAGGCCAGTGAGAGAATTGACGAAAGTCTCGACTTCAATAATCCCGTTGATTTGGTACAATCAATATGGCGCAACGTGCAAGATAACGAGGCCCAGGGATTCTTCTTGAGCGCAATGCAGCATTTATACCTCAACCAGATCGACAAAAAAGACGACCCTTCAGAGTCCACAAGGAGCTTGAGACTTCTCGATGGCATCATTCAAAACGTCTCGAATGCGCATACTACAAATGATGACTCCGCCGTAGGTATTGCCATGAACAGGCTTTTTCAAGGCTTGCACACAGATGAGATGTACAAAAATGCTCTCAACGAAATCAAAATTTACAAGAAGATGGCAGAGGAAGCGTTGGCGGAAAGAGATGATATTTCTCGTCAGTTGTCGCTAGGCTCCGAAGGTGTCATTACTAGTCTCAGTAACGAGGTGAAAGAGCAAGAGCTAATCATGAGGCGTACAAGAAAGCTCAACGAAGAGCTTCAAAACGAATTGGACGAGGCAAAGAGAAGGAATCTCATAGATAAGCAGGAGCAAGAGGCAGAAATGCGTGAGCTTTTGATTATGCTTAATAGTGGAGACCTCAAGTCGAAAAAAGGTGAAGGCAAAACGACTTACTCCTTGCAGACCAACAACGAGCAGTTGGTTAATAAGTTGCGTAAGCAAATACATCGCAAAAAAGCCGAGCTTCGATTGGATAATAAGCTGCTCGGCAGCCATATCGAGCCTAGCTCTAGATTGAGAGCTTTGAGGGACCAAATGAATGATATCGAAAACTTAGCGCGCGAGCTTGAAATGACTGATTTCGAAAATTATACACGTCCACAGTCTCCGGCACTTGCAGACACGCTGATTGATCAGGAAAGCTTTGCTGAGGAAATTCTAGATGAAGAAGAAGATATCGTGGATGAAGAAGAGGAAAGTGAAAAAGAAATCGAAGAGCCGATCGAAATGGGTCCAAAGCGTGGCGTCAGAGAGGATGACGTTGAAAAGCTTTCGAAGTTGAGGAAACAGCTTGCTTCATTGCAGAGTGAATCCAATGATATCATGAAGTTCAATAATAGCAGCCTTTTCACGAAACAGAAGTTCTTGGCGATGGAACGCTTGAGAGAGCTCGAGATGAATTTCAAAGATTTCAATATCGATTTTGATCTCGCAGAGCAAGATACCGCTTTTTTAAACGGATTAGCAGACTCAACCGTGAAGGCCAAGCTACAGCAAGAACTTCAGGAAGTGGAAAAGCTCAAACGAGACCTTCACTCTAAATTGACTGCACTTGAAACCAAGCCTTCGGCCAAGAAACTATCTAAAGCGCCGTCGTCTGATGTCTTGAGCAAGTTGGAGAAAAAGTATGCACAAGGGCAAGTGCAAGTAAACGGACTGGCCGTAAAGTCTTCCTCTTCTCCGATTAAAGACTATGGCTCGAATAGATTGTCCACAATCAGTTCGATGGATCCAAAGTTTTTGAAAGAGCTCTCATCGAAAGTCAAGAAAGCAGAACCTATTCAACAAACGGGTAACGAAGAAGACGATGATGATGATGACATCGAGTTTCAGGACAGTGTAGATGTGCAATTGGATTCTGGTTCTTTGGAAGCCGCTAAAACTACGATTGGTGTCGTCAAAAAAGGCGCTCAAGCACCGCCACCACCACCGCCACCACCGCCGTTACCCCCTTTAGTTTCGCAAACAGCTCCTCCACCACCACCGCCTCTTCCTCCGAATATGAACGGCGGTGCACCTCCTCCTGCGCCTCCTCCGCTTCCAGTGGCATTTGGAAATACCCCACCCCCTCCACCTCCACCTCCTTTGCCATCGGCTCTTGGGAATAATGCTGCCGCACCTCCTGCTCCCCCACCACCACCATTCCCGGTTCTGAAGAAAGCCTTCGTTTCCCCCATCTTACCAACTGCATTACAGGGTCCGTTCGACAGCTTCCCTAGGCCAAAAAAGAAGTTGAAGCAATTGCACTGGGAAAAGGTTGACGCAGTTGATAACTCCTCTCACTCTTTCTGGAATAGTTCTGAACCTCAATTAATTGCCACTGACTTGATGGACAAGGGCGTTTTGGATGAAATCGAGACGATATTTGCCGCAAAGGAGATTAAAAAATTGGCCACAAAGAAAAAGGAGGAGATTGACAAAGTCTCGTTCTTGGCAAGAGATGTTGCTCAGCAATTTGGAATTAATCTACACTTCTTCAATTCCTTACCCGATGTTGAAGTTGTGAGCAAGATCTTGAGATGCGATAAGGATGTTATGGAAAACGCCGCGGTCATTGAATTTCTCGCAAAGGATGAGATTGTCGAAGTGCCCAACAGTCTAGCGATAAGCCTACAGCCCTATTCAACTAGTTACAATTCTGACGATATTGCCAAGCCGGACAAGGATCCAAATGAATTACAAAGACCAGATAGAATCTATTTGGAATTAATTTTCAACTTGCAACACTATTGGAAATCAAGAATTCGTGCATTAAGAACCATCTCTGCTTACGAGAAGGATTACGAAGATTTGGTGAAGAAGCTAAGAGCTATTGATTCTGCAGTGAGCAGTATTCAGCAATCAAAACATTTACGAAGTGTCTTTGACATCATTCTTGCAGTGGGAAACTACATGAATGACACGTCGAAACAAGCGAAAGGATTCAAGTTAAGTTCACTTCAAAGACTAGGATTTGTGAAGGATGACAAAAACAGCATGTCATTTTTGCATTACGTGGAAAAAACTATTCGTACCAAGTATCCCGAGCTCTTGAATTTCCTAGAGGAGCTTTCGGTTTGTACCGAAGTTGCTAAGTATAGCATTGAGGTTATCTCAAATGACACGAGGGAATACGCTCAGCTGATCAAGAACGTACAAAGCTCCATCGATATAGGCAACTTGAGTGATGTCTCGAAATTCCACCCTCAAGATCGGGTTTTGAAATTGGTCTCGCCCCTTTTGCCGAAAGCGAAGAAGAAGGCCGAGTTACTCTTGGATCAGGCGAAATACACTTTCAAAGAATTCGACAAGTTGATGCTTTATTTTGGTGAAGATCCAACAGATTCCTTCGTGCGCAACTCATTCATAAGTAAGTTCACCAACTTCATGACGGAGTTCAAACGCGCTCAGCGGGAAAACATGAAACGTGAGGAAGAGTTGAAAGTGTACGAGCAAAGGAAGAGATTGCTTGAGAACGCAAACAAGCAAGCAGCCGTGAAGCAAGAGAGCTCTGACTCGGACAACGAGACTAATGTTATGGACTCTTTGCTAGAGAAATTGAAAGCAGCGGGAAGCGAGCGTGGCGAGCCAACTCTGGCGCGAAAGAGAGCTTTGATGAGAAAGCATCTTTTGGAAAACTCAAAAGCCACTAGAGAGGTCTCATTCTCGCGAGAACAAAGCCCAGAAAAAATGGAAAGCGAAAGCTCTAAAGATAGTAACGAGGATGGTGGGGATGTTGGTGCTAGAGCTAGAACCCTTCTCCAAGAATTTCGCAAGGGCGAAGTCTCTGACACATCAGCGTCTGAATCCGATCGTACTAATCGTGCAGCTGAGTTCAGGCAACAGAGGCAGCGAAGAAAGCTCAATCAAGCCACAGCAGAATCTGACTCTGATCACAAAATCGAGCCTACTACTTCGGATACATTAGCCGAGGAATAACTGCATGGGCTAAACTCGATTGAGGTTTATGATACTATCGCATGAAATGCCCGGTATTGATAAATGCGCTTTCCAAAAGTAATTATTTATAGAACAGGCGACAGCTACCTGCTGGGTCCCGCTCACCCGATGTATGAATCAAATGACCATTCTACAAGATAATGTTCCCTCTTTGAGCCCTCGAGAGCTCTTCAACATCGTAATCAATGACTTTGTCTCGGTTTTCACCAAAGTCGAAAAAGGGCTTGTAGACTGACTGAAAGCCTTTCCCGGTGACCTTCTCCATGAATGGCCGGTCGAGTTTATCCAATACCATATCCAACGAGCTGCTCATTGGAAGCTTGTGAAACTCGGCTAGTAATTTCCTTAACCCGTTGATTTCATCGTCTTGGTCAGAAACAGGGCTGACGGCAACAGCTTGGCCATTGACAGCCATGCACAAGATTTGGTTTTGTTCTCCGTTTGCTCTCCAAAATGCATTGAATGAGGTATTATAAACTCGAGGAATCATAGACAAACTGTAAGAAAATCCATGAAGAGGTGATGAGGTTCTCGGCTCAAAGATTCTCAAATTGGAAAAAAGCATATCTCCAGCAACTAGCTTGGATCCTACTGCCGTAGCATTGGCCAAACAACGGGAAACCGGGTCTTTGAAAGACACGCTAAGTTCATCCGACGTCGACTCTGAGGATGCTGCTGGAACAGAGGATTCGGAGTCCTCTTTGTATCTGAATGCATAAAGGGAGTCCTTTTGCGAATTCACCAAAAGCGTGCAATTGTCCGCGACGTCAAGATTGATAATCTCGGAGGATAAAGTGACGAGATTTTTCACTGGACGGAAGCGTCTATTTTCTAGGCTGTACGATGTGGAGTAAACACAACAATCAGAAGAAAAGAAAATTGTTGATCCGATTTGTTGAATCGATGTCACCGGACTGTCCCTTGTAATCGACCACAACTCGACCACCTTGACTGAGGGTATCCTCGAACCCTCTACCAAAACTTTACTCACATCCAAGATTTTTAAAGTTCCACGAGAGCCATTCACTTGAGTTCCCACAATGACTTTCTTGGAAACTCTTTCGTTACGATTGATGTACCAGACCAATGCACACGTTGGAACTTCCATGGGTGCAAAAATCCAGTCTGATCTATTGGCTCCCGTTTTTGGGTCGATTTCAACAGAGGGTAGGATCTTAAAACTCTTCCGCTCGGCAAAACGGAGGCGTCCTTGTTGGCTCTTAGATTTGCACAACATCACAAATAGCCCCGAGGTGTCAAGATATATAAGCTTTTTTGCGGGTTCGCCCACGCTAAGCTGCCTTAAAATGGGCCGTTCGTGAGTGAATACGGAGCCTATGACCACGCCATCTTCCCGTAAAAATGCAAAACGCAAATTCTGCAGTTCGGAGGTAGGAAGCTCCGCCATGTGCAAGACACTTTTCTCCGTTTTTTCTTCGAAACTAACTCGTGCCGGCGTGGAGGAAGCATAGAAGTTGAAAAGCCAAACATTGCGCATACACGCAAATAGAAAATGGGGATCCTTTTCGCTGAGCACAAGCTTTAAAGGCATCGTGCCGAGAGTTAAAGTCTGAACAAGTGATGGGGTGAGGAGCTCGTCTAAATCAAACTCGAAAAAGATCCCGCATTTGGTTCCAAGGTAAAGCTTTGATGTTGTCTCTGAAAATATCGCATCATGTGGTATAACTGTGCAATGTTCCTTGATATCTCTTTTCATGATGTTCAAGTCGATCAGCGATAGAGTGCTGTGTTCGCTAGTATTCGTGTCGTACCTGGACAAGGCGAGAGTTCCTCCGAGAAAGCCACATAATATCAAAAGAGCACCCTGCGACTCGAAACAACGCATCATACATGTCTCTTCCGCGCAGGGGATCGAGTGTAGAATATCAAAGACGGCTTTGTCTAGAAGTAAGTCGCCCTCCGCTTCGTAATCCACAAGTGTCGATAGCCTTACGATTTCAAGTGTCACACAACCCGATTTCGAGACAGCAAGAACCGCAATATTCCCCAAGATTTCCGCAAATAAGATCACGGAGTCTGTTAAGTGAGAAGTCTTGCTACTTCTCATGTCGGACGCCGTGACGCTTGCTCGCGTGAATTGAAACATGACATCTGATTCTGGAAGAAACAGACAGCACAATGTAAAGTCATCGGTATAGATAGCAGAGCAGGAAGATTCAATGAGCGGAGAAGGGTCCTCTGCATTCTCCGCGCCCGTCTCCATCTCATCCTCGTCGATTTCTGGCACATAATCAAAAAGTTTTGTCCCGAATGGCATGGAGCATAGCAAGTACTGCTTTGACAGACTGTGGAGGACTTGAAGCGAGTCCGCTTTCCGCAATTCCTCGAAATTTTGCAGCTCTCGTTTCACTGCGTACCCCGAGCGTAAATGTGACAACTTCGTGCGTCTGCCGACGCCTGTGAGTGCCCATAGTTCCTGGGCCGAGTCGGCATTACATGTCCGAGACGCCGGCGTGTCTATGACCAGCACATCCACAATGGGCGCCCAATTTTTGTAATCTTTGAGGAGCGTGGCCTCTGTATATGGAATCTTATCGCTTTTGGAAATCGCTCTTGTCGTCTCTTCCGGTATGAGATCAGCAAAGTAGAGCGACTTGGCGCCTGCGGTATCGCTGGCATATGAAAAAATGTATCCGCTGTCTGTCGCCGAGTGATGCAAGGCAAAAGTGGAGATTGGATCGGCTGTGCGGAGGACGGGGCGACATGTGAGTTGTGTATTGTCGGTGACAATTATTGAGTAGATTACACCAGACTCAGAGGCTAGAAACACCTCGTCCGAAGCCAGTTCCAGAAGCTCGCCTGCCGCCAGCGACTGTCCGAGCGAAAAAGAAGTGGGAAAGGCTCCGTCATAGGCAAATTTTTGAAACAGGTAGTCCGCCGACCAAATATTGTTCATGGTCACAACAATGAACTCGTCCGGGCACACAAAAAGAAAACTGTTATTTCCAGCAAGTGGAATAACCATCACGGGGAAGGGAAACGTGCTGATTAGCGGTAGCGAGGTCTTTTCGAGGTTTTTCTCAAGGGGTTCCGAGGAAAACCAGCTATATAGACGGATCTCCAAACGCTGCAGGTTTGTGAACACTAGCACCATCAAGACCAACTGGCTGTTTGCACCTAGTGTGTCGAAAGTATGTGCGAAGCACGTTTGGAGTATAGCCCCGTTGATAGGCACGTTGAAGTGGGGCAGCAATTGCGTTCCCATTTCTGTCTTTTCACACGTATAAAGCCTCAACACGGACTCTGGGCTCGCGGAAACGACCGATAGACCCGAGGGGTGTGCTTCTAGCGCCAGGCACGCCAGCCCCTGAGCGTCCTCGCCCGATAGCCGCCACCACTGGACCACAAAAGGCTTGTAAACATGAGAAGTCGACAGTTCAGGGGCTTCTGCGGCCGCGTGCACAAACAGAGCGTCGGTGAAAGTCCTGGGTACTTTCCAGACTCGGATAAGGAGCTGAAATCCCGACAGAAGCGCAATTAAAAGCGAGTCTTCAGGGGCTCCGTCGGTTTCTGAGCGCGGCACGACCGTGGCTGCAGTTACACCTGCTGTAAGCGGGTATTCGACGCCGTCCACAAGCAACAGCGTATATTTGACCAAGATTTCAATATCCTCAAACGTTTTTTCAGGAGTTTCGAACGTGAGCAGCTCCTGTGACGCGTTGAATGTTGTCAGATTACCAAGATCTAGAAGCGCGTCATCTTCGCTCATGTCGTCGCCAAAAAACGAGTCTTGCTCGGGCGGGATCCGGGTCTGGTCCCGCTCCTCGCTGGTATAAGAGCTTGCGAGGCCAGTGAGAGGCTTGGAAGTGCATATTCTGAACTGAGGCACGATTTTTACAATCACTGGCGATTGCAAAAGCGTCTTTTTGGTGTATGTATTTGGGGCTGGCGGGCTGGGTTCGTGAAAGAAGAGTCCCGGTAGTTCGAGATACTCAGGCTCTGTTTCTGCCACAGAAGAAACCTCAGATCCCGTCATTGTGGAAATTGATTTTGTATGCGTTTTCAGTCGCTGAAGAAAGGCAGGTGATGAGATGATTCGAGAGTCTCTGAGATCTGGGGAACCCAGCGATGTGCGGCGCACGTGACCATGGTAAGCAGAAGGTTTGTGTGGAGAGGAAACAAGAGTGAAGGACCTACCTCGATGGCGCCTCAATTTTGATTGAAAAATCATTTTATTATTAGCGAAAAATTTCTGAGTACTTGAAATACGACAGAAAAAAAAGAAGAAAAGGTGTGTGTGTAGGAAACCAAATGGGTTTATTCTTTGGTAGGTGAAAGAAGCGAGTCGCACCTCAACTGACCAACCTGGTGCTCCAATTATGAAACACCTTTTTCTATAACTCTAATAAATTTTGTTTTCTTTGTTTACCTTTTTATATCGTTCTTTTTAAATCCTTCCTGGATGTAAAAGAGCCGTTCTCCAAATTGTGTTCAGACGTTCAGTCTCTCTCTTATTCTCTTCTGATGTACACCTTGGAGCCTCCTTGAGAATAAACCCGAACCCTCAGGCTCCCCGAATGAATACATTCATTAATTATTCGCTATGACAAAGTCGAGAGGTACGTACCTCTTCCAAAAATAATTTATTTAGCATTGAAAACGGAACAAAACTATAAAAATTCTGAATCCCAAAGTTGTTTTTTTCTGCGCTCAACTAACCTCTTATAACCAAAAAGATTCGAGCTTTCAGATTGAGCTTTCAGCTCTCTCACTCCAAGGCACGGCCGGCCCTCCTGACGTAGTCGCGAATTTGCACCTTATTTTTCGTGGAACCAAAAACACATCTTTTTGCACCCATTTCAAATCATGATTCGAACCTTCCATTATAAAGCGCTTGTGATTGTGCCCGCAATCTACGGACTACTCTTGAGTCTGGACCGTGCCACGCTTGTGGCGTTTCTGGCAAACGGGCAATTGGGTGAAGTCTTTGCCAACACGTCCATACTAGGCGTCGCCATGTTAGTGGGCGCCTGTTCCCTTGGCGCAGCGGGTATGTTAGTCTATAAAAAAGGAAACGATATTTTTTTCTTATTTATACTTATTGTCACTTTCACTTTGATTTCCGTTTTTGGGTCATGTATGGCCGAATCCTACCCGTCTTTATGCTGATAATGCGTGTCTGCCGGGTGTGGCGGGTATCACTAATGACAAATTTGCAGCACAACTTTCTATTAGGGAACTCCCATTTTTCTTTAATTCCAAGGAATTTCTCATGCTGTGGTGATGTCTACTTTCACACCTGCCAGTCTCACGTCATAAGTACAGCCCATGGAATACACTGCTTTGTTGCGGTCCATGCTGATGGTTCCACTTCACCGCCACTTCCTTCTCCTATTATCTAACTCTCTTTTATCTTTAATCGCTATTCTCACTTCTCGTCACTTTTCAACCGCTTTCTCTGCTTTTCTCTGCTTTTCTCACTCTGCTCCCTTATACCTCCCTCTTTAATGGTCGTCTACTTCCCCACTTCCCAGCCCTTTTACTAACCAAAAGTAAGCTCTCTCTTCACTGGCCAGCTCTGTGACAAGTTCGGCTTCCTCCATTTAATACGACTTCTGGGACTTCTCTGGTGTCTTGGATGCATTGGCACTTTCTTCTCTCCCGAAAACGTGTACATTGTTTTGTGCAAATTGGTGAAAGGACTCGGGCTTGGCGTCGCCAGCGTGGCTGTGCCCCTTTACGTGTTTGATGTGCTTGTAGCCCCGCATCGGGCGTCTGCAATCGGATGGGCGGCGGCTTTCAGCATCTTTGGCCAGGCGGCTTTATATGCTTTCGGGATTCTTCTCCGTCTTACTTTGGGCAACCCCGTAGATGCCTTTCACTACTCGTGGATAGCCGAAATCTTCTGGGGTGCTCTTCTTGTGGTGGCCTCGATATTTCTCCCCGAGTCTCCGAAATTTTTGGCTCGAAACGGAGAATGGGTAAAAGCCACGGCAAGCCTCGAAAGGTTGTCACTGCAAAAAAACATCTCCCTCACGTCTGTGCCACTTAAACCCTCCAAATTTGGTGACTTGTTCAGCAAGAAAGTCAGAGCACGATTCTTCTTTGCCGTGGCTGTTCAGCTCTTTGCCCACAGCTCATGCGTTTTTGGTGTTACTCACGTCATTCACTACACCTTGACTTTCTGCCGGTTGGGTGACACTTTAGTCGAGACCTTGTACGGGGTCTTTTTCGGAATCCAGTTCTTTTTTACTGCGCTCTCGATATTCATCATGAAAAACGCCCGCAAGAAGGATATGCTTGCCTATGGCTTTTTTCTTCTCACCGTGGCCTTTGTTTCTTTAGGTGCCACCAGCTACGTGTATGCCACACAATCAGCTCAATTTATTGTGTATGCTCCAATAGTGCAAGTCAGTCTTGTGCCGGCATCAACAGTTTTGGCGCTCACTGGATTTGCGTTCTCCGTGGCCTCGCTTCTCATCACGTCGCTGTCGATGCTGTTTACCCTCGAGACACTTCCTTGTGACTCTCGTTCGAAAGGAACCTCCATTGCCATGTCTACCGCATGGACAGTTGAGACTCTTGCGGCCACTTTGGGCATTGGATTGGCAAATATCGATCCGTATGTGCTTTTTTTTGTATTGGCCGTCGTCAGTTTCTGTGCCATTTTTGCCGTGGTGTTTGTGTACGAGAACATGGACTACATCGAGGGACTTCCATTTCCTCTTGACGTTTTGGAAAACACCGAGCCGGAGGAGAAACTGGAAGCCAATGCCACTTCGGAAGCTCCGCAAGTTCTCCTTGAGAATGTGAACTCCGATAACTCGTCTGAGTCTGACTCTCTCCGCAATAAAAAATTCCAGCCCCAGAATTTCATCTCCATTCATAAGCGGTCGAATGATGCTGGTTCTGAGATCCCAGCGTATGCTGTGACCCAGCCGGCCCATATGGCGACGGCCAAATCAGGGTTTACAGAACTACAGATGAAAACGGCCGACACGAGGTTCCCACTGAATGCTGAAGCTACTAAGCCAGTGACTGGGGAAGACGAAAACAGGGTGTTTTCTTCTACTACCGGCCATCGGTTGACCCCTTATAGGACCATGGACTCAAAGGTGACTGTGAGTGGGTTGTGGTCCGAGGTCAGCGACCAGGAATACACAAGGGGGTATTGATGGAAGAGGGAGCGTGGAACTGAACTTCACCAAAACGGATTACAAATTATTTACTGGGGGAAAAAGAAGAAAGGGTGTAGAAATGTAGGCTGTGAAGTGAAGGTTGAGTTCATGAGCAAGAGTATGAGGAAGGAAAGAAAGGAAGGAGGGAGAGAGGGAGGAATGAGGTGTAAAAAAAAAAAAGAAAAAGAAAAAGAAAAAGTGAGGGCTCAAGCTATTGATGTGAATTCAGTAGAAAAGAGGCTAGAGAAAAAAAGAGGCGAGAGGGGAGTAAATAATAGGTCATCATCACACATGAAATGAGTTTTCATTGCAATTCTGGCTCTCTAATTAATGCTGCTCATTCTGGCGAGAATCGGTGCCTTGTCTTACCATTCGCATCACGTGACACACGTAATGCTCACCCAAATCTCATACAGAACCACGAGTCTGTCTAAAATCTCCACATCGTTCTAATCCTCCCACTAATAATATCCCAATGTCGGGCTACACGCCAATACAACCGGACGTATGTCGCCCAAGAATAAAAAATTATAAGACCAAAATTCAAAGCCCGCATCTACTAACTCACTCAAGTCAATCGAGCCAGATACTCCTATAGTGGCCCAAGTGAATGGTACGTTGTCTATTGAAATATAATCGTCCGAGGACCACGCAATAGGTTCCCCTAAACTTTTCTAATTATCAAATCAACTCATGAATCACCCAAAAAATCAAGACTAACCATTAGAAACCCCTAGCACAACTACCGTACAACCAAATTATGGCACTACGAAACCGGCTTCTGGAAGCTTGTATCAGATGAATTTCTATAGCCGATTTTTCGATATCAACACCGAAGATTTCTTTGGGAAAATCGTCCTAGCGCTCAACCCGTTCAATCACGCCTCTGTGGCTCGTGGACAAAGCGACGAGGGCCCCACGGAGCTCTATGGGTTTATCTGGATAAATGCCACGCTTGTCTTTCTCATGTTTGTTTCTGCCACAGGGTCAAACTTATTGGCCCAGTGGCTCCATGCCTCGGAGGCCGCACCAAAGTACGAGTACAACTTCCAACTTCTCACGCTTTCGATCTCTATTTTCTATGGTTATACTGTATTTATTCCATTGGCACTTTATGTGGTGACGACGTGGGTCTTGAAGTATTCCCACCGGCTTTCTTTGTCGCGTCTCATTTCCATTTACAGCTACGCCAATGTGCTTTGGATTCCCACGACTGCAGCAAACGTGATTTTGGCGGTTTTTGTGAGCAACGCCAAACATCATGCCATTTTGAACATTGCACAGTGGATTTTGGTTGCCGTGAGTGCCCTGCTTTCTGCCCTTAGTATAGTGTTGAAGGTGCGCCCAATAATAGTGAAAAATAGCGTTTTGGAGAGCGGGCAAGTAGATGGATTAGATGGCGGCGAAGCTGTGGGTCAAAATAAGCACCAGCTTGTGCTCTTTGCTCTTTTGGCAGCGCACCTAGCATTTGCCGTGGTCATTAAGTTCCTGTTCTTTGGCATTGCCTAGGGGAGGAGCATTATATGGCAATATAAAGAAAAATGGGAAATTTGATTTTTTTGAAACGGTTTCGTATTTCGTAGATAAGAAGACACCTTTTTTGTTTTGTGTTTCTCTCCTCCTGGCTCAAATATTTTATTTGGCTAGGCTACAAGCACGACTTGTCTTCCACCTTACTTTTTCTGCTGATGTGAAGAAAGCATGGCTAGAAAGGTCACAAGTTAAGCACAGCTGCCCATGACAAATATCACACGTAAAGACGCAAGAACTACAGAGAAAGATCAAGTAAAATTAAGAGAAAGATTGACTATGCCACATATGGTTTGATTACGTATAAAATTTTGAGTAGACACATAACTAACAAGAATTATGAGTAAGACTATGATAAAAATGATGAGGAAAATCAAACGAATGAAAGAAAGAGAAAACGATCACGTCATATTTAAATACATATGAGGCAGCATGGTTGTCTTTATCGCTTTGGTCTGTTTTGTCTGACGACTGCTTCATTAATTGAGAGCACAGCGACAATTAAATCGCGCCTTGATCTGGCTGCATCTTCAATTTGGCAGATTCATTTTTCTGGTTCGGATGGGCGGTAGCCCTAACAGCCTGCATATAACCATCCAATATATAAAAAGCCGGTTCGCACCACGAATTTTCACTTTTATTTTTTCCAAAATGTGTGCCACATTGTGTGGAAATCAATGAACGGTATGTGGACCTCGGTTCCAATCAGACGACGAAGATTATTTGCACTATACCAATTGTTCCAACTGAATTCTCCGGGTTGACAAATGCATTATCGTTAAGTTTCAGCCTTGTATGAGTTGTCTGTCATCTATTCCATTTTGGCCTAGTACTAACTTCTGTTAGGTATGTCTCGACATTCTTTAGCAACATGAGGATAAATGTGACCGGGCGGACATAGTCAACCCTTTGCTCCCCTTCCTTGTACAATTAGGGAAGGAGTCGTGTCTCTGTGTACAATTTTATGAGACGTTGGAGCGGAGGAGGTGATGATAGGTCTTTCGCTGAATGCTAAGCTGGAAAATTTTTAATTTCTTTAACTCGGCTTCTAACTTCGTAGGATCCTCCCATTTATTGATTTTTTCACGGTGTCGCACATTTTTGTATGATGATCTTTTTATTCACACTGTACGAGAAGCTCTGCTTTGGTGATTACACAACAAAAAAACTGATTTAATGAATCTGACGAGAAATGTGCGACCACCCATGATCTCAATGATTTGGAATAAGGAAGTCTGGTTTTTGGCAAGTAGAAGGAGCTGAGGTTCGCTGACCTGACAAACTATCTCTCATTTCCCAGCGTCTAGACTCATTCGCTTTCGGAACTTCCGTTTATGGCTGGAGCGGTGGTTTCGGTGATGGGTGAATCAAACTTCTGTAGTTTGATTCTGTGCAAAAGAATCTTGGTGGGTATGCACCTTTTTCCCTCCCCAAAGTTTGTGGAAGTGGAACCCAAAAACCGAGATGCTAAACTTTCATGGTTCCAACAATTTTGTAACGAGCCGTCACCTTTTCAATTAAATTGAGCTGAGCCGGATGTGGCACGCCCTCTTTTTGGAAAGGCTTGGTATCTATTGTAAGAAAGATTTCATTCAGCGTGATCCGCAAACGAGAAACACGCAAACAGTGACTTCGGAGCATGTTGATTCAGCAGCCAAAAGCGACTGTTAGTTCCTTTTCTCATTCAGTATGCAATTGAGCTTACAATCCTTCCCATAGACTGCATCAATTTGGCCGATATAAAGGCTCCAAATTCTTGAGGCGAGGTAAACAAACTTTGGTGACTTTGTTATTGCCTCTGTCCACTGATGTGTACACATCGACAACCGGCTTTGGTGAGTTGAATCATTCGGATTCTGTAGTGTCGCGTATGAAGACTTTCGAAACATCTCCGTGTTGCGGCAGTTGTCTTAGGGCTTAGCGTAGTGTCATTGATCACAGAGTACTTGGCTCTATTTCCTCGCTAAACACCAATGGCGATTTCACTTAACATCCAAGGATCAAGTTATGTGATCTTCAAATAAGGAGAGTTTTGTCATTAAACATTACGCGGCTGCCAGGACTGGAGCTATTGTTCTCAAGCGTTTTAATGAAACAATTTGTGGTATTCCAGAAACGAGTTGAAGAATAAGTTACGCAAGTGATTAAAAGACACAACCGAATCTTTCAGGGAAATGAAAAGAAAAAGATTCAAAACAAAGTTTCGTTGTGAAGCGCTCGATTGATGACTTTCGCGGAGCATAACACTAATTCTAGTCATATGGAAGAGCTTTTGGTTGCTTTGAGCTGTGAATTCTTTGGGTGCGTACATCTCTGCTGGGTTTAATACAGATGCCACTTCAGTCATTTTGCTGAAGTTCTGACTACAGAAGAATTCGGCAGCTCTGTGATAAGTCTTCAATTCATTATGTGATAAAATTCCAGATTCTTAAAAAAATCTCAAATCACATCTTGAAAATGCTCAGTATGTGCGTTATGAACATATCCCATCGATGAAGTCGATGTTAGAGTCTTGAGTTTGTTGCTTCATGCCACTTCTCTCGTGATGTTCAAATTTTGGTAAAGATAAGCAAAAACTCAAACAACAAGATTGAGAAACAAAAACACCAGAAAATAAATCTAAAGTGATAAGAATCTTCGATGATATGCCTCAAGTAATTAAATGTCTTTTATCTCGAGCCATCGTGCCATTCGCAGTCTCAGGGCCTCATGACCAAACTCTTGATTTGATCCTCCTTCGTCCTCATCTTGTCGCCAGCTAGCTTCATTCAAAATCACGTTTTTTTCACAAAATATGGAATGAAAACGCAACTCGGCGTATTTTTCAAACGCTTCATTCAATTTGCATGTACAAATCTACTCCCACGCCAGACAATTCTTGCCACTGACCCTCGCGCAACCTCAAATTGTTGCTTCACTTAAAGCAAACATCTGGTCTCGGTTCTCATTCACCTTACTATTGGCCCACCATTCTCCACAAAGTGCATAGTCACTAATTTCAATTTCACATAATATAACTTCACTTCATATGACTCTATCTCATCAGAGCGACCTCAAATTTCCATTCTTTCTTTGTCACTTCATTTATCCTTTCACTCTTTTTTTCCTTGCTCTTTTGCGCTGACTGCAAATTCCTGCACACAGTCCCTCGCCCTAGGGTCGCTAGGGCCACTTTGTTTCTAAGCTTCACCAAAACCTGGCCTCACTTTCACTCTCTCTCACTCACTCACTCACTCACTCAGTTAGGCCCATCACCGCGCACGTACTGAAAATCTCGCCTTTTGCCAAACCCACCAGATCGAGTTTTGGGCACTCGAAACCTACCACTTTCTGCATTTTTCACAGACAAGGAAACATTCCAAAGTGATCTTCAAGCTCGCGCGTTTCTGCCAATACCGTACTCGACGCCCTTGCTGTTTTGCATCGTGGACTTCTGCTGCCCCTGCTGAGAGCTTCCGTATTATGAGAAATGCTCCGATGTCTACTAAGAGGACCACAACCAGCGGCACAAGTGCCCCCGCATCCGGGTATTTTGCCCTATATTATCCCAGGGCTCTGCCTAAATGCCGATCGGGCTCGAAAAGCCCAGAAACCCCCGTTTTTTGACACACTTTCCGCCACAACTTCAAAAAGATCGGTGCACGGTCTGTCTCGGCGTCTAAAAACATGCCCAATTCCATTTATACACCCGTTCAAGCCCACAGAAGCTCGCCGAAGGGTCCACACGCGGTCTCGCACAGATTTCAAGCCGAAAACGCCGCCGCAACTGGCCTACTTCCGGGCCTCTGCGCCGCAAGTCCGCGATATTGAGAGAGTGCTAGCTAGTCCCCATCTAGCGGGCGAAATCTTGGCCAAACTCCACTCGGAAACTCTCCTGGAGGCCGACGCACAGGCCATGCAGCTGCTTGTGTGCTCTGCGGTCGACTGGGCGTCCAGCACCCACAGCAAGGAGGCATACAACTTTCTTCTTGACGCGTGGCACATAGTATATCACGAACGGCGGCTAAGCAAGGGGCTAGCGGCCATCCGCACGGCCCTCGGGGAAAACCGGGACCGGCTTATTCATATGATGCTCAACCGCGGCGACTACGACGCGTATACCGAGCTCTTGGCGCCGTTATATGTCTCAAAGCCGGCGTCTTCTCGGCTGTGGGCCATGCTCGTGATGGAAACTGTACGCCCACGGCTCGTCAGAGGCACATACCTATGTGACGGCGCGTCCATGGCCGCGTATCTTGACTCCTCACTGGTTCACAGGGACCAGAAACATCGTATGGTGGCGGTCTACGTGACAAAGTCGCTTCTAGCGTCTCGGACCTCGGAAAACGTGGCCTATGCTGTACGCACGTTTGCGAAAATGTTTCTGCGGATCGAGGACACGCTTTTGGAGGTGCAGTCGCCGTATTTTGCCGTGTACAAGCGGCCGTTGGCGCTCTTGGCCAGCCTAGATCAAGGCACTACGGAACGTTTGCGTCTTGAGCAGATCCACTCGGCGCTTATCGAGCGCGTGTCGACGGCCGAGTTCTCCGACTTTGTCTCTGCCATTCTGCATGCCACGGCGCAAACTCACCCGCAAATGACGGTGGTGTGTTGGCAATATAAGCTCGAGATGCTTAGTGGGACACGCACGGGCGCCAGCAGCCGGCACGATCGGGCCGGACGCCCCAGCAAAGGAGACATGACCCAGACGATGCTAGCGTATGTGAATCTACGCGCCTACGATAGGGCGTTGGCGGTTTACGCGGCCCACCCTGAGCTCCAGGACGACGCGCAGATCACGCTTCTTCTACGCGCCAGCGAGAGCAACAAGGACTGGAAGTTGCTCCAGCGGCAGTTCGAGGACATGTACGGCCGGGGCGACTTGCCGCACGTGACCCACTATGCGGTGGTGATGGGGGCACTTGCGTCTTTGGGTGCCACAACTGAAGTTGAGCAGTTGTATGCGCAGCTTTTGAGGAGAAACCTCGAGCCCACGGCACCGGTTTTCCACGCCTTGGTGCGCGCGTGTGTGAACGCCAACGACGGCGACGCTGCGCTCAGGTGGCATGAAACATTCTTGAAACATGTGGAAAACGGCGCCATCGACCCGTGTCACGTGCCGACGTTGCAGCTCGAGTTGCTCGAGGCCAAGCTCCCGTCAATGGGTGTTTCTGCAGCCGTAATCGAGCTTGAGCGGCTCGCCGCCGAGCAAACAACAAACCAGACGCCATTGGTCGATGCACGTATGATCCGGGCCTTGCTCCGGCACATGCTGTCTTTGTACTCACTCAGGGGCTTTGAGGCCTGCTGGGCGGTGGCGCAGAAGCTTGCGCTTGTCGACGAGGGTTTGCTTAATGACGCGCTTGCCTTTCTCACGAAAATGGGCCATTTCCGCCGCGTGGACGACATGATCTACGAAGCCCACCTCGAGCTGGCGGTGCCGTTCCAGAACTCGCTCCTTTTGGCCGCAGAGTTACACAATGCTTGCATGTGGCGCAAGGAGACCACAGACTCTGGCACTCATAGGTTGCTCGGGCACCGGGTCCTGCGGATCATTGCACAAACCGATAACGGGGGTGTAAGTCCGAAACACCTCGATGCGCTTTTGGCAGGGATCATCCGGCACTTCACGGGGATGGGACGCCCAGACTCGGCGCGTGCATACCTCGACCGGGCCAACGCTGCCAACCTCTCGGACGAGCGGCATTTTCTTCCTTTTCTCAAGGAGTACTCGGCCGAAGGGTCCTACGATGACAACTCCGACGTGTTGAATCTTTACCGCGAGATGGTGGCACGGAAAACGGTCATTTCGGCGCGCACATACTACTACCTCTCGCGGTCGCTTCTCATCATTGACGCTGCCAACAAACGGGACCACTCGAACTCCTTCAATCTCCTTCAGTCCGTGCTTGAGATGTACGGTTTTGCCGTGCTCCAGGAACAAGGAACCACCAAGGTATCGATGGCACAGCTCTCAAAAAGCGCCGTTCCCTTGCTCCGGATCGTTGCCGACTACGCAACCCAGGCCTCGGCCCGTAACGAGGAGACCATGAACCTCGTGCTCAACTTCTTGAAGCAGATGCGTGCCAAGCTCGATAAACACATTGACTACACGTTCCGCGTGGCGATCCTCACGG
The DNA here is from genome assembly GCA_030564885.1 of Metschnikowia kofuensis (nom. inval.). Classification (NCBI taxonomy): domain Eukaryota; kingdom Fungi; phylum Ascomycota; class Pichiomycetes; order Serinales; family Metschnikowiaceae; genus Metschnikowia; species Metschnikowia kofuensis (nom. inval.). The sequence goes on from JAJLZY010000069.1 coordinate 43,950, forward strand.
AAATGAGCAAGGTCTACCGTGTCTATGGCGATTTGCACGTTGCAGGCTCGCTCATAGATAATGCGCTCGAGGAAATGGACGAGATCATTGAGCAGCTTCCTCAATACGACCCGTTGCCCAAGCTTTTGCAGCTCGATTATAGAAAGGCGATCGACATCAAGAACTCGGTTCTCATGCAGCGCTCTGCTGGGCCCGCCGACTATGTTGCCGTTTTGCAGAACGTGTTGCTGCATAATGTGAGGCTTTCTGCATATCAGATCCACGACCTCGGCCACAAAGTGTTGGCCACGCTGCCGCCTTCAAAACACGTGATTTCGTTGGTCCTTGACGCCTGTGAGCGGTTTCTCGTCGCGGGCAACTGGGCGGAGGTCAAGGTCGGCCGGAAAATCCATTATATCTACCGTGTCTACCTCGCTTATTTGGGCCGCACCATGTCGCCAGCAGCGATTGCAAACAGGTACGCTTTGTTCAACCGGCTTTACGATATAAAGGACGTTGCTGCAGTTCTTAAGGAGCATGAGAATCTCCGTGATCCCCGCGCCAGGCTCGAAAGTGCCCTTAAGGAGTACGTCGAGATGAATCCTCGTGACTACTGGACGCTCAGCAAGTTCTTCGAGGAAACAGCGTCTTTTTTCGCCCCAGAACGCACTTTTGCCTCGCGGAATCTTATTCAGCCCAACCTCGCTGCCGTTCTCGTCAAGACCATCGAACAGATATGCGATGGCCAGAATGAGGTGGCGTTTGGACTCTACGATGAGTTTCCAGATACAATGGAATACCTTCTTTTCTACGTTGGGGAGCGCACTCGCATAGTGAGTTTCCGTCTAGGTGTCAGTGAGAAGCTCGGAAAGGGTAACTCGCCCTCTGTCGAAAGCCGTGCCGCACGCAGGCGTGTTTTGATTGATTCGCTACGAGAAGACGGGGCCACTGGGGACGTATAAACCGTCAAAAGTGTCGCATTTCATGGCCACGGGGTGAAAAATTAGACATTGTACATAGAAAGTCTCTGACCATGAACCCCGGAAATCAGCCAGCCAGGCACTTATATATACGGGCGTGGGAAATTCAAGGTCCAAAAGCCTGGGAATTTCATGATGGAGGAGTATAAGAATCCTTTCATGAGCACTCGAGACTATTCAAAATAGATTTGGTCGGCCTTTCCATTCATAAATAATCATAATAGCATTCTTCATTTACATGGGCCCTTAAATGATTTTGATCCGGATCTGTCTCATTTTGGACCAGGTTGTCGAACCTTTGCCATTTCTCACCAATTTTCGCTATTTCTTAATATTTCTTGTCGCATCTTGCCGTTTCTTGTCAATTCCTTCCCTTTCTTGCGGTTTATCACCATTTTACCATGTATTGCCAGATCTCAACTCATAATCTACCAATTCCTAGCCGATTCTCACAATCTCAACTAGCTCCGCGACTTCTTAGGTTTCTTGGCTGCCGCGAAATTGAACGTGGTCTCCGTCTCCGTCTGTCCATAAAGCAACGGTCCGACCCATGGCTGCACATTCCACTCCAATTTCAAGTGTGCTGGTCTCTCCCGGAAAGACAGCTCTACATCCCACACCGCGTACTTTGAGCGGGCGTTTTTCAATGCGATTTTTGCATCCTTCTTGTTGGTGATTATCTTGTCCCAGAACGTCACCTTGTTCTCGGCAGAGTTGGCGCCGTCGTACTCGGCAGTCAAATACACGAAAACCTGTTTCGTGTTCCAGTTGAAGAGCGGCGTCAAGTCCGCGGCTAGATCAAATTGGATACGGGCGTTTTCTTTCGCCTTACCGTTCTCGGCGCCGAAGGAGCGCAGGTTTTTCAACAGTGCCTGGGCCTTGACTTCGCCAAATTGTGTCGATTTAATGGACCAAGCTCCACTGAAGTAGAGTTGGACAACTGATAGAACGGCCACGACTACACTGACGACAGAAACCGCCGTGAGCGTGGTGTTTGAGATGGCCTGAGCACGCGAAGAAAGACTAAACATTTCAGATTACGGTCTTGAATTCAGGTCACAGGAAAGAAACTGACCACGGCTCTGGTCATATTGTGAGTATTAGGAACACGCGAAATTAGAGGTGAGGTGTTCCTGTTGTGTGCAGGACATTGTGTAACTTTCTTTTGCAATAAGACCATTCAAAATAATAAAGAGCTTTTGGCTAGTGACAATCGGAAACTCAAGTAGGTGGGTCATGCTTTGAAAGCCGGAACAACAAAAGTATTTTTATAGGAAATGTTAAAGCACATCAATGCCTTCAATACCCATTCTGTCGGGCACTTCGAGTATGTCCTGGACTGCATGTCGTCTATTTACGTTGAAAAGAGAGCCTTTAATTAAGTGGAGCGATACGAAGCTTCAGTTTTCGTTTTTTCATTCAAAAATTTAGTGGTGTTTAATTTGATAAGAAAGTTTTTGCAGCCTTTAGCTTTGAAAAAGGCTAATAATCTTAAACTCCATGGATTTGAAATTTACAAGACATTTGGAAGACAGGACAACATTCCTTTTACGGCAGCTGCGAGTGAAGTTGAATAGAATTTAATTTTCCTCCTTTGTATCTTGATTCGATATGTTCGATTTTCGAAAACATGGTGGAATTGAAATCAACTCCTAATTTAATGAGTGAAGTTAGTGTTTTATTAGCGGAGGTCAGCTCTGTCGCTCAACGTTTTACTATACATGTGTTTGCTCGTAAAGAACAAGCGTTCGGTGTTGCCAAATTGCACGATATTTATAAAGTGATGTCCATCATAGTCACGTAATGATTGTGAAAGTAAGCCGTCTTTTTGTCTCACATTCACACTGGTTACATAAAAATTTACTGCTTACTGGTATACTCCGCGTAAAGCTTCTCCTGTTGCTGGAACTGCTTGACCAACTTTTTTCTCATGCTTTTGGTCACCTCCTCTCCAGAGACGGTCTTCGTGGGGATTCCTTCTTCGTCCCACTCCGAGTACACTTGCTTGTCCTGGAACAAATCCTGTGGGCGCACTTTCATCTTTTCGAGTCTTTCCTGCTCTTTTTTCGCGTTAGCCTCTGCTTGTTGCTTCTTCTTCTGTGCCTTCTCCAAGGCCTGTTGTTCCTTCGCTTGCTGCTGCTTGATGAACTCTTCTTTCTCCTGTTTGTTCAAAAACTTGACCAACGCTCCTCCAGTGGGCCTGTCATCCAAGGAGATTCCGAGGTTGATCAAGTCCGCACGCAACGTATCTGAGGCGCGAAGAATCTCGCTCGAGTCTGCCTTCTTGATGGCCAAGTCTCTAACTGAGTCGCGAAATTGGGACAACGCCTTCACGAATGGCATAGCAATGTCCTCAGTAGATACAGCGCCACTATTTGAGCTCTCCACCGAATCGACCCACCCAAGTCTGTCTGCTCTGACCTCAAAACCGATGATTTCAAGAACCTTCACTATCCAGTTCGTGATGTCAATTAATGGCTCGAGACGCAATTCGTGCTTACCAGTGACTGTTCCTTGAATAAAGGTATTACTCTTTGAAATCAAGTCGCTGATTACTCTCAAAACAGCTGGCGAGGATAAATTGTCACAAAACGCCACGTGTGCCTCCAGTTGTGCTGTTGCCAAGTCAACCAAAAGCTGCTTATGCACAGCCTCTAGCTTCTTGGACCTGTAGCCGCCCTCAGAGACAGCATGCTTGTGGTCCGTAGCCAACGCACGAACAGTTGTAAAAAACTTTGATACTGTGGATTCGTATGCCTTCACTTCCGAGATCAACGAGTCCTTGAAATCAAGAGGCTTGTCCCAGTTGCCGAAGGCAAACACCAACCGAAGCTGTCTGGCAGTGTAGGTTTCCAAAGCCTCCTCGACCGTGATGAAGTTTTTCAAAGATTTAGACATCTTCTGGCCCTGGATGTGCAAGTGGCCATTATGCATGAAGTAGTTGACCCATTGTTTGTTGTTGAAGTAGGCTTCCGATTGCGCCAACTCGTTGTCGTGATGTGGGAAACATAAATCAACGCCTCCCGAGTGAATGTCCATATTTTCGCCCAAGACATCACTGGCCATGACCGAGCATTCGATGTGCCATCCAGGTCTTCCTGGTCCCCAAGAGGAATCCCATGCTGGTTCTCCCTGCTTGGAAGCTTTCCAAAGAGCAAAGTCGGCGGAGTTCTTCTTAGTACCCGATTCGGAAAGAGACAACGAGCCCTCGCCATCGTTTATGAGCTCTAGCGACCCTTTGTTCCACGGCTGCAACTTCGCGTAATCGTGGTCTGGGTGGTTCTCGAACTTTGCCGTGTCAAAATACACGGAGCCGTCCTTTGTCGCGTATGCAAAGCCGTTTTCTATAATCTTCTCCACAAATTCAATAATTTCTGGCACATACTCTGAGACACGCGTGGTGACAGAGGGGGAGAGCACGTTCAAGCGCTCCATGTCTTGATTAAACTTGTTTTCCCAAAAGGCGGGCAATTTTTTGAAAATCTCGGGGTCGGTCACAGACGAGCCAAACTGCTTGTCAAGCGTAGGCACAGCAACTTCCTCGACATCCTCCAAGAATTGCTCAAACAGAACAGATCCATAAATGGCTGCGTGTGCTTTCTTAGCAGCACGTGAATACATTGGCAATTTGGGGTTGGCCACTGCGAGCGCCTGGAGATCGAGTGAGTCGAGATATGGCACCAAATCGGTGGCCACATCGCCCTTAAACTCAGGCAAATTCTTGCTCACGTAGTCCTTCAAATACTGCTTTGACAATTCTGCGAGCTCTGGCGTGACGGCATTGTATTTTGTGGCGATCTGCTCCTCGAAAAGGTGTTGTTGCCTCGCGGCGACAATGATCTTGTCATCAATATCGGTCACGTTCTGCACAAAGTTGATATTGTACCCAAAGTGGTCTCGAAGTATACGGCGGCAGATATCTGAGCACACGTAGTTCCGGGCATGGCCCATATGGGCGTGATTATAAACAGTTGGCCCGCAGCAGTACCATGAGATGCGGCCCGGAACATTCGGAACAAACTCTTCTTTTGCTCTGGTCAAAGAGTTATAAATTTTCAACACTGGGCTTTCGCCCGCAGGTGCCAGCGGCTTGATCCAGGGCGGCTGTTGTACGATTTTCTTGGTGCTCATTAGGCGTGCAAACACTCTATACATGTGGTGTAATCAGGTGAGAATTTTGAACCGCATTGATGGTGCTCCTCGCAGTGAGTCAGCCGTGCGACCAGAGAACTGTAGAGCCGAAACTGCCGCCAGACAAAATCTTGAAAAGATGGCAAGGTCTATGACAGTGACAAGGTCTGTAGCAGTGACAAGGTCTATGACAGTGTGAAAAGGCGTTCGACAAATTGGTCGTAACAATTGGTCAAATACTACAAGAGTCTCAGGGACACAAATCTCGTACCTCTAGAGTCGAGCGCTTTCTGGGGTTTTTCAAATGCCTAGTGCGTTCGGCTCGACACCTGATGAAAGAGAAAAATACTCAATAGCGAACATACAGCGCTAACAAGGGAAACAAGCGAAAGCGGGCTGTAAAAAAACTCTGATTAAAGCCAGCGAGTCCATGGCATTATATATGCATGAGACAAAAGCGGGGAACGAGAATATGAAACACAGAAATCCAGTCTACGAGATCTACGAAACGGGATGAGGGATGTCAGATGAGCATATGAAAAAGCCCTTGCTTAAGAGCCCGTTCTATACCTTATCTTTAATCTTCAAGTTTTCGCTGAAATCTGAATAATCCTAAACATGTTAGCTAGCTGTGATGTTTCAATATGGATCAGAAAGGAAAATGGTCGCATGGCACGCAGCACCTGATGAAACTAGGCATGTTTCGGTTACTGCGGTCTCGAACGCAAATTAAATCATCATAAAGTCCTGTAGTTCTTGAAAGTTACATACGAATTGACGTTTTTGGGGACTTGAAGAAGAAAGAGAAAGTTCGCAGTGACACTTATAAATGGCCATACATCGTCCCGGCATCTGTGACAATGCGGTCACGTGACTACTACCTTCCGACGATCAGTAAGAAGATTTGGACAAAGTTCCATCAAGCGAGGTAAGTACATGCTACATACTGTATAATCTTGAGTTCAGATTAGCACAAGACTCCGATTGGAAAATTCGAAGACCCTCGTCGGCTGGCTTATTCCTGAGAATAGACTTCAGGTGGTCCCACACCCAGGGAACAACTGCTTCACACCAATGAGAAAACTGCTTCATCGTTGACCGCCATATTAGATCGTAGTGACCTTGCCTTTTATAAACTGTTTTCTTCGGATTCAGAAACTCTAAATCTTATAAAAATTGAACCCACACAAATAGTTAAGGAGAATTTTGGCTCACCCTGGCGTCACGTTTCCAGCTTTAGGGTTAAAACCCTAGCTCATATGCACTACGCCGTAGCCAAAGAGCGCGCGGCGCCAGTTGACACCCCTCAACCCGTACATCTCAATTTCCTCACTCTCCCAGTGCCTCCAGTGCCCGGCCGCTCTACACAGTCCACACAGCTCCAGTCGCACTTACCAAAAAAAAAATTTTCAAAGTCACTAGGAATCCTTCTTTCACATAATACACATCAGCGTCATGTCTACCACCGTCAAAACCGCTAACTGGAGATTAGTTGAATTGGGCCGTGTCATCTTGGTTGAGGGCTCCAAGTTGGCCACCATCGTCGAAATCATCGACCAGAAGAGAGTATGTAACCTGCGCTCCAATGAGGCAAACCGTGCCTCGACCAGTTGAATATTGTTTTCAAGAATAAAGGATGTGTGGATCCTTTGAAAGATAAGAGGATGAAATTTGAGAGAGAATGCCTATCGGACGGGAGAACACTTATGAATATTCCTGAGATTTCTCGTTCGTGTTTTGATTCATGAGGTGTCCAAAAGCTTGTACATCAAACCTGAACCTTCCGAACATGAGAATTTCTCATCTTAATGCATCCTCTGATTCCATGCCCATCCCGACCCCCAATGCATATGTCTTTTGTATCTTCTATCTGAAGCATATGCCTTTCATCCCGCTCAAAAATTACATGAATCTTGGGGTAAGGGTTTGTCAATAAAGAAAGTTATATCTCAGCTTATGACCAATTCATGCATCGTCATATCCTTTATCCTTGACATTCACCCCATTCTATCGAAGATTGATCCACAACGTCATCCTGATTTTTTTACATTCGACAATACCCATCCAATCTAACATAATACTAACAAATACAGGTTTTGATCGACGGTCCTTCTATTCAAAGACAAGCCATTGCTTTGGCCAAGGTCACTTTGACGCAAATCGTCTTGCCAAAGTTGCCAAGAGGTGCCAGAACCGGTGTCGTCACCAAGAAGTGGGCTGCTGCCGACATCGACGCCAAGTTCGCTGCTACCCCAGCTGCTAAGAAGGCTGCCATCAGACAAAAGAGAGCTTCTTTGTCTGACTTCGAGAGATTCCAGGTCATGATCTTGAAGAAGCAAAGAAGATATGCTGTTAAGAAAATCGCTGCTAAGTAAGCTTAGTGTCACACCTACATACGACTAATACAACTGTGTATCATACGAATCACGAAGTGCTCATTTGAGCTGTAGCTTGGGTTCAAGAGAATTAAGAGTTTTCCGATTGAAGGAGGTGAAACGGTCAAAGGAAGGCAATGTATAATGCGTTGTCTTGGGGCCCTACAATAAAACAACATTTGGCGACTATGACGTTTCTTTCGCTAGTAGTTTTTTAATCCTAATTTTGTTTTTTTGCTTCCACCTAAAGGGTTTAATTTCTTTCGTGGTCCAAAAAATATCCAAAGATTAGTTGGGTCGTAATCTTTTAAATGATTTTGAAGTGATATATGGCCAGACAATATGAGCGCGATATCACATGCGCTACGAAAGATTCATAACTCTACAAACTGCTTAAATGACTGAAAATGAAAGGAAGAGTAGTGAGGTTTCATCTCCAAATATGATAAAATATCCAAATTGGATTACACTGATCTTCTTTTCCGTAGCTTGGGGAGCCCCTTTATCCTCTTTACTCTGTTCTCTGTTTTCTGTTCTTTGGGATTTGACCTTTGTTCTCCTTCGGCACATTGACAACCTTTCTGGCCCAAGTATCTGACTACACTCTAACGCTTAACTTGATGATCATGATCGTCTATCTATGTTCTAAATCCACCCGACCTCCAAGCCCTTTGGCTTTCCTCAGGTGGCGCTCTATGTACAAGCTACTTCTTCTTTTTCTCGGCCTCGGCGATCAACTCTCTCTGCAACTGAGGCGATGTCTGGGCATACTTCAAGAATTCCAACGAGAACTCACCCTTACCCTGTGTCGACGCTCTCAACGACGTGGCGAATCCAAACATCGAGTTCAATGAGCACTCGGCGGTGATAGTGAACTCGTCTTGGCCGTTGGCAGTATCCATGATCATGCCGCCAAGTTTGTTGACCAAACTGACGACATTACCCTGGAACTCGTTTGGTGCACTGACCTCGACCGTCATGATGGGCTCCAAGATCACTGGGTTAGCCTTCAAAAACGCCTGTTTGAAAGCACCATGGGCAGCGAGTCTAAACGACAACTCCGAGGAGTCGACCATGTGGGACTGACCGTCGTTGATGTGCATGTGGACACCCAAGACCCGGTGGCCAATCAAAGGGCCCTTTTCCAAGCAATCCTCGAACCCCTTTTGACACGCAAACAAGAACTTCTCTGAGATACGGCCACCAACAACGTGTTGCGAAAACTGGTTCTCGCCGTCGACCGGAGAAAAGGTTCCCATGACCTTACCGAATTGTCCAGCACCTCCACTCTGCTTCTTGTGGGTGTAATCGAACTCGGTTGCGGTCGTGATAGCTTCACGGTACGCGACTTGGGGACGCCCAGTCACACAGTCGACGCCGTACTCTCTCTTGATCCGCTCCACGTAAATTTCCAAATGCAACTCTCCCATTCCTGAGATGACGGTTTCCTTCAGCTCCGGGTCGTAACGGACACGGAACGTGGGATCTTCTTTCTGGAACCGGTTCATGGCCTTAGAGAAGTTGCCGTTATCCTTAGCCTTGGGCTCGATCGAGAGTGAGATCACCGCGTCCGGCACAAACATCGAGCTCATGGTGATGTTTCTTGCAGATCCTTGGCCTATGAAAGTATCGCCCGAGGCACAGTCAATACCAAAAGTGGCGCAGATTTCGCCCGCACCGATCTCGTCTACGTCCTCCATGTCGCTTGAGTGCATTCTCACCAACCGCGAGATCTTGACTTTCTTGCCCAGCTTGACGTGGGTCATGTAGGCGCCCTTTTTCAACTTACCTTGGTACACACGGATGTACGTCAACTGGCCGTACTTGCCCTCTTCCAACTTGAACGCCAAGCCCACAAAGGGCTCGGTGGACGAAGGGATCAACTTGACTGGTTTTTCCTCCTGAGCCACAAGCTCAAGCCCGGTGTTCAACACCTCGTTTGGCTGGGGCAAAAAGTGGACAACGGCGTCCAACACAGGCTGAACACCCTTGTTGGCCAAGGCAGACCCCATCAAAACAGGCGTGAATCTCCGTGCGATGGTGGCTCTTCTGATGGCGCTTTTGATCTGCTCCACGGATGGCTCCTCACCTTCAAGGTAGATGTCTGCGATCTCCTCGTCGACGTCGGCAAGGGTCTCGATCAAGACCTGGCGTTTTTCCTCGACCAAGTCTTGCAAGTCGGCGGGGATTTCGCTCGTGATCTTCAATTCTTCTCCTTGCAGGCCCTCGTTGTAGATGGCCACGCGGTCGATGATGTTCACCACTCCACGGAGGTTTTCCTCGGCACCAATGGGCACCTGGATGGCGGCGGCGGGTGTTTTCAACTTCAAGTTGATCTGCTCAATGACCCGGAACGGGTTCGAGCCCATCCGGTCCATTTTGTTGATGAAAGTGACACGGGGCACGTTGTAACGGCGCATCTGGCGGTCTACGGTCACTGTTTGGGACTGCACGCCGCTCACGGCACACACTACAAGCACGGCGCCATCCAAGACACGGAGAGCACGCTCGACCTCGATGGTGAAGTCCACGTGACCAGGCGTGTCGATCAAGTTGAAGTGGAAGTCCGTGTCGTCTTTCTTCCACAGGCAGTAGGTGGCCGCAGACTGGATCGTGATTCCTTTTTCACGCTCGAGATCCATATGGTCCATTTTCGCGCCCACAGAGTCACGCCCACGCACCTCGTGGATCGCCTTGATCCGCCCCGTGTAGTACAATACCCGCTCAGTGAACGTGGTTTTCCCCGAGTCGATGTGTGCGGAGATTCCGATATTTCTCAACCGCGACGAGCTCGCTACATCTTTCTCGCTCAAAGAACTATTGATCTCGTCGATTATGACCTTTTCTTCCTCGTACGATTGCGGGATCTGCTGAAGATCATTGCCGCTGCTCGATCTCCATGATGGAGACCCGCAGAACGACCGGAATTGCACGCAGCGCATCCTTGGGGCCATGCGCAGCGGCACATGGGGCCCTAGACGGGCACCGGCGCTGAAAACGGTGCTGAACATCGAGTTTCGTGGGAAAATGTAGCTTCAGTTCAAGCTGTGCTGAGACGCGCAGGCATCGTTTTTCACTGGCGCACAAAAAATTCGACTTTCGCAAGTTTGATCCTGCACATAGAGAATGGCGAAAACGTGTACACCAAGCTGTTTTGAATTGAGAGAAATGATTGATGTTGAGTTTAGACTTGAGGTTAAATAATCACGGATTGTGAATCTGACATGATGAGGTTCCCAAAGCCGTTGCCTAATTTTTTTTAATTCTCGGATGAATGGACGTAAGGCAGGAGTAAGTCACGTGATGTCGCGGGCAGTCGATCACCAGGGCGGCATTTGAAAGAGCCATGAAAGTTAAGCTTCTATCACTTTTAATTGACTGTGCTCTGATTCTTTTTTTAATTACCGGTGCGTACAGTATATCATTTTGTTTGTGGGGTATATTTATTGATCATCTGAGGAAGATATTTCCCCGGCCGTTATAAGTGCTTGTCCTGAATGTGGTGCTTCATCAAATACAGTGGATTAGCCGCCACAGGTTAATTTAGCAGCACATCTATGAAATGATGCCCCCATGTGGACACCTCATCTTCGAGGTTTCATACACACTTTACTCGACTTTGAGAGAAATTGTTGAAACGAATATAATCGAGGCTGTAAATAATTTCAATTGGAAGGCGAGCACTGGAATGGATAGCACTCGATCAAGAATTGTTCATTGGGTTCCACAGATCTGTTTGCTACATCTCTAAAGAAACGTCATTTTCGAGCGATTCACCACTCCTGCGTTTTCGTGATAATTAATACTGAAGTATACGAGGGGCAAAAATATGACTTTCGGAAACTCAAGTGGGGTTCAAAGAGTGAAGATTGTGTCAATCGCTAGAGCGGTGATCTTGATGAACTTTTTGCGATGTTTTACTGCTAGGAATACCTCCGTCAGAACTTATCTCAGAGACCTCAGAATAAATCTGTCGAATAGACGATAAACTTCCCCGGAATAAGCCCACCTTCTAGCACATCGGGCTATCAATAGTCGGAAGCACGAGATTCTACCAAGAGGGCTTTCAGTGCTCTCACTTTGACTTCGTGATTTTTTTTCGTCTTTTACTGCATGTCTAAAAAAAATATCGCTTAGTCTGAGGGAACGGAAGCAACAGAAAAACAATCCACGATGCAAGGCTCTCGCAATGGCATGGTAAAATGCAGAAGCATGGGTATGTTTCAAAGAAAAGATCATCAGAAAAAAAAAAACTTTTAAAATTGATGGCGTCATATTAAAGATATAAAAAAGAGAAAAAGAGCGTCCGAAAGAAGCAATGACACACAGTTGAAACGTTCGAGAAAAAAGAATGGAAATGGTGCAGAGTGCTTCCTGATGATGCTGCGGATCATCGAATGTGCAGTTCTACATTTTAAAAGACTTAGACGCCCTGTTCAACAGCGCATGTCTTTGTCAATATTGCTCAATAGAGTCTTCTCTTGACCAAGGTTGTGGCGACCGTCTGTGCCGTCGTTGGCGTAGTTGTCGCTGTGGCCACGATACCTGAGGTGGTTGTGCTTGTCACAGAAATGACGGCAGCGTTGTCAACATCGGCAACAGACGCTTTACCTGAAACGATCAACGATCCAATGAATTTGGCAATGGCAGCTGCGTAAGTGGCACCATTTTGCGAGATCCAGGCAATTCCTTGTTTCAAAAGACCGGAGGACTCGGCCCAATTGTAAACGTCCTTCGCGACAACTAAACCGTTCTTGAACACAGCCTCTAAGAAAGCAATAGAGGCAGAAGGGTCTGCCAAGGCCTTCTTGATAAGGTTTTGCACAATACCTGAGTTATAGATAGCCTGCACAACGGTTTGGGCAACAGATACCAAATCCCTCTTGTCGTAGAACTCCTCAAGGTCCAGCTCCCCGGTAATAGAAAACTCTCTGGTTTGCTTGACACCCTCTGGAGCAGGTTGAGGGATGTCTTCTGGGCTCAAGACACCGTTGACGGACATGTCTCTGGTTTGCTTAACACCCGCGGGAGCAGGTTGAGGAATGTCCTCGGCGCTCAAAACACCGTTAACAGACATGTCTCTGGTTTGCTTAACACCCGCGGGAGCAGGTTGAGGAATGTCCTCGGCGCTCAAAACACCGTTAACAGACATGTCTCTGGTTTGCTTAACACCCGCGGGAGCAGGTTGAGGAATGT